>JALBZD010001122.1:0-10382 GCA_038050675.1 Globisporangium cylindrosporum | reverse complement strand
CTGCGTCACCGATCGTGTACAAAAAGGACAAATACTGGAACATCGCGGCCTCGATCCCAGATCAGGCGAGTGTGCTGCTCATGAGCGGGAAGCTGGACCCTCAGACGCCGCACAAGTACGCGGAGCGACTGTACAAGGTGCTCAACGGCACGAAGAAGGAGCTTGTGGTGTTTGACTATGCGGCTCACGGTACTCTGTTCAACACAGCTCTGCCTGGTGCAGCGAGCGGAGCGCCGACGTGCGGCATGTCGATTCTTGCCTCGTACGTTGCGAACAATGGTGACCTGAGCAAACTGAACAAGAGCTGCATGAGCTCGCTCCAGATGAGCTTTGAAGTCTCCAAAGAAGTGTCGAGGATGCTATTCGACACCTCCGAGCCGTATGACGGCAAGGTCGAGTACTCCCGTGACACCTACCCCCCAACCGAGGACAAGTACGTGACGCCATTCTACATCGTGCTCACGGTGGTCATAGTGCTGCTTGTGGCCGCGATTATCTTGCATCGCTGGCACAAAAATCAGAAAGCAGCACGCGCCGCCGCCACTGCGACTGCGGCTGGTGGTGCCACATCATCTCAGCACTCGGAGGCAATGCAGGATATTGAAAATGACCGTCTCGAAGCTGGCGTACCTGCCAGCCCTACTAACAACAGCGGCGGCGGCGAGTACAAATCTGTGGGGGAACCTCGCACCAGCTAACCATTTTCTTATCATATTTCGAAGTAGGTCCTAGCAGCGATTTCAGAGTACCAAGCACAACTTGTCAGCTTTCTGTACATATTACTGTGTCCATTGGCTATTATTTCCCCTTTCTGTTTGAAAAATGTATTTCCTCCCCATGTCGACAGTCTAGATTTTCCATTGTACGAGGGTATGCCACGCGCATTTGTAGTATATCTTCCGCTATGTTTCCCAAAACTGCCACCATTCTACGCCTGCTCGTGGGTCACGACTGGTGCGGACTGGAACGCAGTGGTGGGCGACGCGTCGTTCGCGACGTCTTCGAACCCCGTACTCTGGTTCGACTGCACAGATTTATTGTCGCTGATCCGCTTGGCCTTGCGCCAGCGGAGGAAGAACAGGAAGCACGCGATCCCGGCGAGCACGAAAAGCACGAGGAACACGATGAAAGCGATCTTGTAGCTCGTGCTGCTATCGCTGCTGCTGCTTTCGTCGCCGGACGAGCTCTTGGACAAGTCAACTTTACCATCAAATGCGTCGTCGGTGCTCAGCAGCTCTGTTTGGGTGTCCCCGTCGATTTCAAAGCTGATCGCCGGCATCTTGGCCACGCACGACTTGTCGAGTTGCGAGAGATCGCCGTTGTTCTTCACGTACGAGAGCAGGATCTCCATACCGCACGTGACGGCGCCAGCGTCGTCCGAGTACGGCGTCGTCCACAGCGTCCCGTGGGTCGCGTGCTCGAACGTGACGAGCTCCTTGGCGTCACCGTCGATCGCGGCGAGCAGGTACTCGGCGTACTTGTGCGGAGTTTGCGGGTCCATCTTGCTGCTCATGAGCAGCACGCTCACACCCGCGGGGATCTTGGCTGCGACGTTCCAGTACTTGTCCTTCTTGTACACGAGCGCCTTGGCGCTGTACGTCGGCGCGCCGACTGTGGCGCACGTTGTCGAATCTTCTTTCGAGAACGCGCAGTACGTCGACACACTCGACGCGGTGCCGCCGTTGCAGATCAGCGTGTCGGTGAAGCGCTTGAGCATCGTCGCGACGCTCGGCACGGGCGACTCCCACATCTCCGAGAATACGATCAGGTAATAGAGTAGAGTAGATTCGAACGCGTCGTCTTCGTACGTCGGCGAGAGCGCGGATGCCGATACGTTGAAGTAGTGCGTGAGCACGCCGACGTCCGCGTCATTGCAGCGGTTGAGTCGGTACGCGAGCACTGGGATGACCGGACGCGTGCTGCCGCTCTGGAACAGGCTGCCGAGAGTCTTGCGGACTGAGTAAGACGCCGGTTCGACCGCTTTACCCGGCACGCCCGAGGTGATATCGCGCACGAGCGCCGCGCACTTGGAGTTGGGGTTCGCATCGAACGAGTCCATGACATTCTTGAGCGTCGCCTGGAGCGTCGAGCCTGGGAAGCGGGATGCGCAGGACGCATCCTTGGCGCAGAACGTCATGAAGTAGTCGCCGATCTCGCCAAAGTCCGCGTCCCACGTCGAGAAATACTCAAAGTTCTTGGCATCCGAGCCCGAGGTTGTACTGATGCCGTCGAGGATGTAGCCCGTGATCGCAGTGTTCTTTAGGTGGATGAGGCGCTCGACGAGCGCCGTGCCGTAGCTCACGCCGTACACGAAAGTATTGCCCGTACTGCCCTGGAACTTAGTGATGAACGTCGACAGGTCGTTCGCGGCGCTCGTGACCGAGAAAGACGCGAGGTCGTCGCCGTACTTGGTGTGCAGGTCCTTGGCGCAGCTGCCGACTTCCGAGAGCGAGATGTCGCTGCCGAACGGCGATCCGCTCATCGTTGCCTGCGCAGCCACGCAGTTCAACAACGTGCTGCGACCCGTGCCGCGGTGGTCCATCGTGTACACGTTCACGTTACCGTTGTTCTTGGTGTAGAACTCGATCATCGCCGACTCCACTGTCACAAATAGCAGTCCATTTAGAATAGCTATCTACGCTCATCACATTGATAACACAGCAGCGTATATACAAGCTACGTACTAGCGGTCGATCCGGCACCTGGGCCGCCCTGCAAAAACCAGATGTTGGGCATCTTGTCGGCGTTCGCGACCGCTGGGATGCGCTTGACGAACACGTCGACCGTGCGCGCCTTGGCGTCAGTGCACACGCCGGAGTAGCAGAGCGGCGCGCTGTAGACCGCGCACTCGGCGTCACTGGGTGACGACCCGTCGTCCGCGAACGTGAACTCGGAGCACGAGTACCAGCCATTGAGCTCCGAAGACGACGAAGCCGATGCTGAGGTCGCGGAAGCGGTTGACGACGCGGACGTGGCGTTACTGCGCTGCGCATGCGTGGCGGGGGTGCTGGCGCCATGCAGCAGCAGTAGCAGCGCACTGGTCGTGTAGAGAGAGAACCGTAGCATGGGCCTTGCGGTGGACGTATATAGAGAGAGGGATCGAATACTATCGGAGAGCGATAGTGACGGAGCTCTTCGCGTGCGCGCTCAGGAGCTCACTTTGGAGAATGTCTGGCGATCGTCTGCATTCAGATACAGTTTGGCAGTCAGCCCCAGAAACAAAAGAAACAAATGAGTGGGTGGGTGTTTGGGTAAAATGGACTCACCTTGCAAGTCACCCAAACGCCTCGCTTTTCCAAAAATAGCATTTCAGTGCGAGCCATATTTCACGCTACGACGCTATGATTTTTCGAATCGTTCGTGCGCTTGTGATCGACAAAACAGCCAATCAAATAGCTCAAATAGATCAAATGGGCCAATCAAATCGTTTTATTTGCCGTGTATTTTTGTCCGTGCAAAAATACACAACGAATCGAGCGATTCGATTGGCTCACTAGGAGTCCTACAATCGCAAAGATTGGTTCGCTGCCTTCCCCGCGAGCCAATCAGTTGGTGGCTCACAAATATGGTGAGCTACGTATAAGCGAACTCAACGAGGTACTCATGGACCTCCACACATAAATAGAGTGTATATGCATAGCTGGAGTTTGCATAGCAATTTTGAGTCTCGTACCTTCGTTCCCTGTTACGATGTATGGAGCTATGCATTTTGCCTCTTGACGCATAGTGCATAGCCGTTTGACAAATATAAATGACCTTGTTTCCAAATTGAAGTATACAAATATCTATATGTTTTTGTTCATTCGTGTTTGGCTCTATTGAGGCATGCATTCAACACTTGCAAGTACACCTACATGACATAGAAAGGCTCTAGCGTGACAGGCTTGTACCCTTCATGCAATAAATACCCCCTTCACACCCACACACATACACACAGCCGTTTCCTCTTTTCTTCTTAAGTCGTGTGTGTGGCTGATGAGGTTAAAGGAACAGCGAAGAGATGCAAGGATTTCATAAAAAGGATGCGCAAGGCATAGGAACTATAAAAAGCCAGGCATCTAGGTTAGCTGATGTGCTTGTGTTTGCCGACCATACAACATTTGCCACAAAAATATCGTTGTTGGTGGTGTGCGCTATCAAGAGAGGGCGATAACCATACGCTCGAGTGAACACCTACGTCGAAATCCTAATACCAGACTACAAAGCGCTATCGATAAACTTGTGACTGACCACATAATACTCATAATTTGCGACCGAGCAGTTCGCTGAGTTACCTATTTCTTTTTAAATTAAGTGACAAAGGCAACAAGACAAACGATATGAATCAACAAAGCTAAAAGCACACATATTCGTTCTCACTACGAATAGGTGAGTGGCTTTTGGTTGTGCTGGTTGATACCAGAATCCATCTGAATTATATTTGATCGTAATTCCTATCTGCTTTGAGATAGTGACCAATAGAGTCGTGTGGGTTACACTATCCCAAACACCACGCTGGCAAATTTTACATTGGATCACATGTGGAAATTCTACTGTAACAGCAGAAAATAAAACTGTCAAATCGCCTTTTCTTGTTCCACAATGTGGCGTTGCTGAATGGATTTTTGCATCGTGTATTAAAATAAAATGTATTCAGGGTTCGAAAAAATCACTAAAAACAGGCGATTTTGAGGACAAAAACAAGCTGTTTTTGTTGTTGGATTGCGAGCCTGTGGACGGATGAACAAAGATGTGAGACCTGTGGGTGACCTGTTGAAGTGCGTGGCTGTTCTCACGAACGCCGCCGTTCACTTGACGCCCTGGCGGTGCACCCATGGCCAACCATGCCAATTACTCGCCCGGGGTCTCTTCACCATAATCGATTGCGCAGCCACAGGTGCAATATGACCGGAGGTCCACTCTATCCACCTCCTGTATCTGCAAACGAATGCTGGGCTGAATGATCCAATAATGAACGGATTTATCACGTGGGGTTCTTCAATTCCAAAATTTAGCGGAGGCTGAGGCGATTGGGCTGGCCGAACTGCGCATCGGCCTGTCCAGAATACATGACAACAGGCTATGGGATGAACCTGCAATTAGTAGATGATCATATTGTATCAACGGCGCGGTTCTCATTGTCTTGGTCTTGCAGTTAATCCTTGCAACTGATCTTAGGCAGGAGAGGATCCAGAGGATTCGAATGGCGGTTTTCAGTATCAGGACACTGCCCAATCTTTCTTTGGCTAGTGATGGATTCAGCCTCCCCAGAATTTCTGTGGCAGTTGTTGGAGATGCATGTACTTGGATCTTAACGCCATGCACCTTTCTATTAATATGAAAGCATACCTTGCTCTTGGCTCGTTTGATCCTTTTGTACGTTAGCGCCCTGCCTTACGTTCAAGCAGAAGCGAGCTTGGGAAGCTGTGCGGAATAAGATTTTGCTTTTAGAGCTGGCGCTGAGCGCCACTGGAAATATTGGTGTTTCAATAATGGCCTGTGCGGGTGTCAATATCGCGGTTTCGGTAGCCTAAAGCTGGTGCCTGAGGCTCGGAGCTCTGCTCATCATGCATGCACCGACCTTTCTTGAAGGCCTCATCTGCACATGCAAAGTAGTTAATTCCCAGTACTAAAGTAGGCCCATGCACATTCTGATAGCACGTCAAGCCCACAGAGGATACACCGTGAGAACGTGAGCACAAGCAGACCCGAAGATCACCGGTGGACGGACGAGCGAAACTGTTCAAGCTATAGAAGAAACGGTACAGTTGGTCGTGCGATAGCCCCGCTGTTTAGTTTACTCCTCTTCTGGGAAATTGGACCCTCAGACGCCACACAAGTACGCGGAGCGGCTCTACAAGGTGCTGGATGGCACGAAGAAAGAGCTCATCGCATTCGAGTACACGCCACATGGCGCTATCCTGAACGCTCAGTACGGCGGAGCAGTGGACGATTGGGGGTTCACGCTCTCTAAGCCGCGCTTTTGCGCAGTCGAGGTGATTGCGTCGTACGTGAAGAACAGCGGTGATCTCTCGAAGGTGGACAAGAGTTGCGTGGTTGCAACCGACGCCTCCATGTCTGATTTGGATCCGATGGGACTCTACGAGTATATGTTCCTTGGCACCCAAAAGAATATGTACGACGGAGAGGTCGAAGAGTACTACGCAACCGAGTTGAAGACGCCACTGATCATTGTCTCGATAGTCGGCGGTTTGCTCGCCATGGGCCTCGCCAACCACTTGTACAGTAAATGCAGAGCAAGAGCTCGCGCTACTGCAGCGACGCGGCAGCTGGATCAAGAACAGGCGGGCGATATCCAAAGCTCGCCCACGAATGCGACGGTCTTCGTTCCGTCAGACGACGCCAGAACCATGGAAGCGCGGGTTCAGTAGGCAGGTATGTATAAGTATGCAGGTATCTACCTATGATGGGTAGGCGCGGCTCCGGAACGATATCCTAGCATTTTCTATATAGTTAATTGAGGGTTGACGCGAATGCAGGTTGTCCACTGGAAGTCGGCTAGTCTTTGAAACTTTAAATAACAAAAGCACTCGAATCCAACCTCTAGATCTATAAAGACAGGAGTTGCTTCGACTTCGTTGCCGTGTTGAATAACTGACCAACTCTTTTGACGACCTTCCAGGTTGTCTACTGTAGAGCTTGAAATGATATGTCAACCGGTATGCGAGTCTTCGAGAAGATGCCTGACGGTCTTGGCAACAGCAAAACCCTGAAATCCGCAGTAAATAGCAACGAGTGTGCGGGTAGGACCCGACCAACGGATCGATGGGTCAATGGCTGGTGTAGTCAGCCACCAAGAATACAAAGCATGAAGATAGTACGTGCTGAAAGAGACTAAAACTACCGGCTCGCAACCAGACAAGACTGCATTACTCTGTTCTTCTATTATAGGTTCAAGGTACTGCCAGTGTCTGGACTGGATGCTCAGATACTATCGGTTTGTGGGTGCATGGAGGTCTCGTGTGGAGAAAACGTGAGGGGCAACAGTTGAGCTCTACGACCTCGAGTAATTGGTTGTCGCATTGAGTGTTTCTTATGAGAGGTCGAAATCTTACTGTTTTGACAATAAAACATTATATAGATATTTGTTGACATGATTAAAAGGAAAATTGGGTTTGCATAAAACCCCTAAAAAGTCCTACTTTTTGCTCTCTCACTTGTTGTGTGCGGCAGAACGAGCTAAAAAGTCATTCGTTCTCCGATGCACTTCTCATTTCCGAGTTCGCTCCTTCGCAAACACATCGCAAGTCGCAAGACTAGAAGCACCCCCTCCTCCTCCTCCTCCTCCTTCACTCCCTCAGCCGCGATGCTTGGCTGGTTCCGTCTCTTTCTCTGCGCCGTTGCAGCGCTCTCGACCCACGCAGCCGCAGCGTCATCGTCCTCTTCATCAGCTTCTTCAACAGCCTCTGACGCTACTGTCATTCTTACTGGCGATGCGGTCTCTTGGGTTGACTGCGGCTCAATCACGAACAATGTGATGAACGTCGTGGTCCCGACCGAGTGCACCACGTTCTCCGCGCCGCTGTGTCACGCGGACATCTGTCAAGACACCCGGAGCCGGAAGGTCGACGTGTACATCCGACGCATCAAGGCCTCGTCTTCGTCGTCATCAGACGCAGTGTCGAGCCCGAGCGTCTGGTTTCTCCAAGGTGGAGCAGGGACCAACTCGTCAGGATGTAAGTTCTAGCATACACGAGCTGTCAACCCCCCTTGAGCCTACAGAATCAGTGATCTGACAATTTTCTGTTTGCTTGATGCTACAATAGTAATTGGAGCCATGAGTACGCTGTACACCAAGCTCGACGGCAATGTCAACGTCTACACCATGGACCAGCGCGGCACCGGGCTGAGCACGCGCTTCGAGTGCCTGAATGCTACAACCTCCAAGTTGCTCAACGACCTCTCCAGTGGCCAAATCGGAGCATGCGCGCAGCAACTCGAGCAACAGTTCGGTAGCGACCTCTCTGCGTTCTCCGTCACCAGCGCTGCCAGAGACATCTCCACTTTTGTGACCAAGTATCATGGCGACTCCAAGACGTTTGTGTACGGCGTTGGCTACGGCTCGGTGCTCGTCGAGCGACTCATCCACTTGAACACCCCTAGTATCACCGGATACGTGCTCGACGCGGTCCGCACAACCTCGGGGGCAGACGAGAAGGATTTTATGTACAGGTCGAATGTTATGTTGGACTTTGGCGAAGTTGCTGGCACACTCATCGATGCCTGCGTGGGCTCCGCCAACTGTTTTGGCAAGTTTGCGTCCGTGTCACTGCGCGATATGCTCGAGAAGATATACGCGGACCTTGAAGCCGGGATCCAATCCAACCAGTGTACCGCTTTGTTCGTCCCTAAAACCATGACTAGCCCCCAGGAGGCTACCGAGAGGCTGCGCACAGTCTTGGCTACTATGTATGTGGACGAGCAAGCCAAGGGACTCATCCCGGCGTTCGTCTACCGCTTGAACCGCTGCAGCGACGACGATTTCAAAGTCATCACGGAGTTCATCCTGAAAGGTCTTGGTAGCTTTGCGCCTCGATTCAGCGAAGATGACTACACGTCGTCACTGCTCCACCGACTGATCATATTTTCCGAGATGTGGGAGACGCCGACCCCCAGCGCTGAAGTGATGCGCAGCAGATACGAGAAGTCCATCATGAGCATCACCATCAATACGGACATGGTGCCGGCGTACTGCACCTTCACAAAGGAGAATTCCACTGCTTGTGCTGCAGAGAACCTCACAGCGTATGACTCGCCAGCGATTAAGTACAAGCGCGATCAGTACTGGAACGCTGCTGCGACAATCCCAGCGCAGGCGAGTGTGCTGCTGATCAGCAGTCAGCCGGACGCGCGCACCCCGCAGAAGTACGCGGAGCGTCTCTACAAGGCTCTCAATGGGACAAACAAGGCGTTCTTCAACCCAAGCTACGTGGCTCACGGGAGTCTATGGTGGTCGCCTCTGAACGAGAAACACAACGAGGCAACGACCTCAGGCATGAACACCCTGGTGGCGTATGTGCAGAACAGCGGCGATCTCTCCAAGCTCAGCATCGCGTACGGCGTGGGCGGCGTCCCGTCGTACACAGTCACGGCATCGGAGCAGGTGTCGGAGCAACTCTTCTTCACGACGGACGCGTTCGAAGGCAAGATCCCCCATAGCACCTTCAGCGTGATACTGGAGGTCTCAAAATGGACCTTGGTGGTCCTGGGCTTGGTTTCGGTTGCGGGGGCTTACTACTACTGCAAGGGGACTGCGCGATCCCAACAGGGAGAACCTCTGGAGGTCACGAAGGCCAAAACAAAAGGCGATGCAAGTTCGCCGAGTACAGCCGCCTCGTACAACCTGGAGTCTCGCGTTTGAACGCCGCAAGCTGTAGCTTTTAGGTGCCACTGAGCGTAAGACAACAACGGTGGGGATTTTTTAGTTCAGTTGACGGTAAGAGTTACAGTCCTGGCGGTGTAGGTTTTCCGTTCAGCAGAGTCCATATATTCCTACATGGAAGTGGTTGTCAAGCGAAAAACAGATTAGATAATAATGAAATGGATTGTGCCGTTGTCGATTGGCGTCAACGTACAACCAGTATGATCGATACAGTCAGAATGATGGTCTCTATTGTCGGACAGCCAGGCCGATTATGGCAGGAGGCCTTGCCGTAAACTGCAAGTATTGAAATGCGCGTAATAGTGCATATTGATTATCATGAGTTAGATTTTTAGGATTCTGTTTAGTTAGTTAGACTGGTGGAGATGATGGAATAAATAGCCACGGAGCACTTAGCCTGTTAGGTGTGGCTTACACTGTCGCCTTCCTCTTCCTTTCTCTGGCAAACCGCAACCACCGCGAGCACGAGGAATGACCCCCCGGCGCCATCAAGGACCCCATCCATCTCGCGCACTATACCTGCAACCCCCGATTCAGAGCAATCCTGAGCTTCCCGTGCGTTCGTATTATTATAGCATCAGCGGAGTTCTCAGTCGGATTCCGTAGCTCCCAGCAAGTGATGTATCTATCACACATATAGATGAGCGCCACCGGTTGACTAAAAATGGGTGGTTTCGGTGAGAGGATACGAAATTTGGCTAGTCGAAAGCACAAGCATTCAGTTTCCGATCAATAAATCTTGCATCCTCACTGGTTGAAATGCCCGCATAAAGTTTGCTTAGTACACGATTCTGATTGCTGTCCAGCGGCAGAAGTGCGTTCTGTGCAGCGCTTCAAAGCGGACCGTGGACTATTTTCCCATGGCTCACTCGTTCACTCACAAGAGTCCAATCGCGTTGCCTCGCTGTTAGGTACTTGTCTCATTCTCAAACTTGGCAAGGGTCGCAACAGCCGCAAAGCCAATACCAGCAGTTACCGATCATCTTCAAACACTCGACGT
>JALBZD010001121.1:0-10403 GCA_038050675.1 Globisporangium cylindrosporum | reverse complement strand
ACGACACTGAGGCAGGGAGACAAAGAGTACCCACGTAGGTGCACCCATAAAACAGTACCTGCGATTTGCACCGTTTGGCTCGGGCTCGGAGGAGTGCTCTAGAGCAACCACGTATGCGTGTACCTGTTGTATCTGTTCGTGGTGGGCCATGGCTTGAGATGTGCATCTGTTTTGGCGCGTCTCGTAGCATTGCGAAGGCATGGTTAACTTTTTGTACCTATGGGTTGAAAATGTGCACTTATTCTTCTGAATCTGATTCTGGCATTCATTATGTACCCATGTAGTTGTGTTCATCTGGGTTGTAATCGGACCTTTGGGAGCTGATAGCTCGTGATCCTGGTGCATACATTCGCGAGCTGGAACTCCAAATGGAGCCATAAGCAAAGACACTCCAACCAACTATTAAGCTAGAGAAACAATCCACTCACGTCGTCCTCCAAGGTGTATCTGGCATATCCTGATTTGCTGGCCCATTCATGACTATTCAGTTGATCATCAGTGCAATCCACCCAGGGTTGACACAGAAAGCAGCGACAACGCCATTCCAAATATGACCAACCTGCTCAGCCGCGCCGCAGTCCGCATCTGCTGTTAAGCTGGGAAAGCGAGCGTGGGTGTCCAAGTGAGTAGACTGGTTGGTGGTCCTTTACGTGTGTATTTCCCTGTGCATCTACACCCGCTGGCTGTGCGAATATAATGTACATCAACGTGTCGTCTATCCATCTCGACAGCGCGAGATCGATGTCAAGGTCGCCCAAGAGCGAGTTCTGATGTAAAAAAAAGTCCCTTATCCAGTCACGAGGGTCGTAAATGCACAATAGAGAAGCGAGTTGGGAACGAACCGTACTCATTGGGGGTCACAGCGGACGCGAATGCAGCTAACTGGATACTTAGAATACTCAGCGGCTATGAGGAAGAGGTGGTGGTGGTAGTGCTGGTGCTGATCGTGAAGGAAGGTGAGTGCACAAACATAAAAGAGATATCTGATGGATTAGATATCGACTGTGCGTGTACGTGGTCGAAAACCACGAGAACCTGCAGCGGACGCACACGCAGCCAACGCAACAAACGAGCACTGCGTACTGCATGGATGGGGCTTGTTTCCACCAGGATCCTGCTCTGCCTGTTGAGCTTTCGCAGTTACCTACTAGATAGTGAAGCACGCCCTTGATGCCACAACCAGCTCGCTCGACCGCCAAGTGGACAGGAGCAACGCCGGTGACTAACTCGGCGAGAGCGAGAGCCATCCATCCGTCCAAGTTTCGAACAAGTAACTCGCAAATTGATGAACATTCTGCTTGGACAAATCGAGCAACCGTGTTGGAACACACGCAGCAAAGAAACAAAAAATGGATTTGCGTCACCAGTCCCGCAAGGTGCCTCTCGAGAGGCGAGGCTTCTCGGTTTGCTCATGACAGGAAATCGGTGTGGGGTATGGAATGGGCACTTCTTCCTCCCATTGTGATTGTACGAGTAGGCTAGAGAGAGACAGAGAAATCAAAGCCTCTAAGCAAGCAGAATCCGATCTGAGCCCAATGGGCATCAGCGACACTCGCAGGTGCTCTGGACAGGAAGACGGCTTCTCGTGCCCAGCAATGGTTGGGATCTTTTGCGGTGGGTTGGGTTGACAATCGCATCTTAAATCTCGCATTTAGTCTCTTTTAGCTTTCTTCGAAGTAGAACACGCCTCCGTCGCCATTGTCCGAGAGGCTCCCGTACGAGCCCCGCCTCTCTCGCCGGTCGTATTGAGACGACTGCTGTTGTTGCTGCAACTGGTCATGCCGACGGGAACTATAGCTCTGACTCTGGCTTTGGGTGTGGTTGTGGTGGTTGAAATCCGCGCTGTCGTCCGAGAAGCTCTGTTCTTCCTCCGTGATCGTCAGGTTCTCCATCAGCTCCGTGTACAGACCGTTCTCTGCATATGACTGTCGGGTACTGGACGACGATGGCGCAGACGACCGGTTTCTATTGAGCTGGTTGTGCGGATTCGTCTGGGGCTGACCAACGCGGCGGAAATTGTGCATCGGCGCTCGGCCTTCGCGCGCAGCCGACATCACTGCGAGCGCTGGCGATTTCGACAAATCAAATTCGTCCAGCGCACGCGGAGACGGCGTCCTGTGATCATACAGTCATGGAGAAGGATTCGCTCATTTAGTAACAGGTTGAGTACGAGCAATAGAAAAGATCCACAACGGGAGGCAATCTTTCTCTTACCAGGAGTGCTGCACGGGGTTACCCTGACGCATGAAGCTAATATCCACAGGGCACGAGCTTGCAAACTGCACAAATGTATACAAACATTAGTATCACATCCGCACCATCAGCACCTATAAATCGCAGAGAACTCATTACAACAACATAAATCAGCATCATACCTGTACAACCGACGGCGCAGCGGGCGAGTTGTTGCGACTGGGGTGCACAGGCGGCGGCAGCAGAAGCTCGGGCATCGGGTTCTCGTCGATCTGCAGGAAGCTCGGTTCGGGAAGCGATCCAAAGCGCGGGGCGCGTGGCGGCTGGAAACGCGCGTAGCTGCTGGCGGGATTTGCGCCATTGCCGTTCCCATTGTGCACGACAGGACACGACTGCGAGATGCCGTGCAGGTCGCTCAGCGACGGCGAACCGCCGCGCGACGACGACGAGTTGGGCGGCGATGCGCGGCCTCGGTTGCTGATCGGAATCGGACGCGTTCCGGACATGGTGGTGCGTTGAGCTTAGACGACGCGGAGAGAGATCAGTCAGTCGGGTCGGTCTAGGGGCGGAAGAGAGCGAATGCGGAGAGAGAGATCCTCACGAGAGAGAGAGGGCAAGGAGGCGAGAGGGAGGACGGGTACACAGTGGGTTGATGCTGCGGAGGGCTCTCTCGTGGGCCGTGTCGTAGTGGACCTTCACTGACGATCGGAGACGCACGCACGTACACACACACACACACACACTCGCCTGCTTGGCCGTCGTTCTTGTTTTGTTTCGCTCGTTTTTGGCTCGGAAATGCCTGTTTGTCTATAGAACAACCGAGAGTGTTTTGGTTTGGTTGTGTGAGTGAGCTGTGAGCGACTGTGTGTGAGCGAGTGAGCGAGAGTGAGAGTGTGTTTGGCGATGTGGTGTGTCTTGACACTTTTGATACCAAATTGTACCGCATCGAGTGGTTCAGCTGAGCAACTGTACCGTTGAATATGGTACAGTTGGGGATAGAGAACGTGCATGGGTTCGTGCAGATGGAAAACATTGGTGGAATCTCGATAATTGCATATGTGGCGAGGAAAAAGAGAGCGGGTCTGAACATTTCCGACACTAAGACTGTGTTTTAGCAGCAACCAGATCGCTCTAAAATTACATATTGTATTGCAATATACATTGCAAATACAGGACAGAGCGGGCCACCCTTTCCTTTGTTCCCATCGGCGTGACGACGACAGTCAAGCTAACAAATGCAGCCCGTCTTCGAATGTTGCAATACAATACAAAATTCAGGCATATCCATCCGCCCGATACAAAATACCCACAGCGACGACGAAGAATAGGAAGAAGCGTGTCAGAGGCTTCTCTATCTATCTCTGTGAACGCGTGCATATCTCGCGCATTCATACACAAAGGCTGCTGCGTAGCGTACCTGTGCACGTGTGTCTTCCTTCACTCCTTCTTCCCTCTCCTCCCTACAACGCGCGACAGCACAGAACAGAGCAGACTCACACGACAGGAAAGAGCGACAGCGGATGGCGAGCCCGCATCGCGTCCAAGTGGCGGCGGCGCCGATGGAGCAGCAGATCTGCGAGCTCGACGAGCACGACGCTGCGCGGATGACGAGCGCCTATCGACGGCTCCATACGCCGCCCAACTACACCAGCAACAGCAGTGTGATAGCGCCGCGGAGATCGAATCTTACTGTTCAGAATGGTGGAGAGAACACAACAGCAGCAAAGAGCCCACATCACCAAGGGATCGCGATCATCAACGACGATGACGATGATGACGATAATGCTGACGATGACGATGACGATGACGAGCACAGCGTAGAACAGAAAGCACGCCGCCGGCACCGACGTCGACGCCGCGCGCGCGTGGACTCGGTGCGATCGTCCAGGTCCTCGACCTCCACGGCGATGCTGCTCTCGGAGAGCAACACGCAGTGGCAGACACGCATGAACCCGAGCCGCGACCTGAACAGGTTCACGAACCGCTTCCAGGACGAACGACTGGAGGAGTCGTACCAGTTGTACTCGTCGACGTGCGATTTCCCGGTCGCGCGGCGCATCATGCTGTTCCTGCTGGCGTTCGAGACCGGCGCGTACTTGCTGTTCGTGTACCTGAAGCACTCGTGCGCCGAGTCGCAGGTAGCTGCAAATGCGAACTCGACGGTGAAAGTGACGTTCGCTGCCACTGCAGCAGAGACGTCCAATAGTCAAGCAACCGGCTGCTTCAGCTACGATCTGAGCCAGGGCATCGACCAGGGCTACATCACGCTGCTGTGGTTCTTCGCGCCGTTCGCGTTCTTCTACGGCCTCATGCCGCTCAAGTACTTTGAAGCGAGCATGCGGCTGCGCATCGGCGTGTACTACATTCGACGCAGGTGGAAGGAGATCGCGGCCGTGATCATCCTGCTCTGGTCGATCGGCATGGCGATCTTCATGAGCCAGACGCTCACGAAGATGCGCGCGCAATTCCAGACTCACATGTTCAAGAACTCGACGTGTGGGAAGAACATCACTGTGCCACTCGACTGGTGGGAGGAGAGCAATTGGAAGGACGTGAACAAGGCGCTGTACGAGGACCACCCGATGAACCTGCGCGAGTGGATCTACGTCTACGACAGCAAGGTCGCGTACTCGGTGATTGTGGCGGTGTTGGCGGCGCTAGCGGCGTTTGTCGGGATCATGTCGGTGTCCATGAAGCTCGACTTTACGCACGTGCTCTTTGTGTGCTTCTCTCAGGCCGTGATGACGCTCATTCTCGTGATCACGGGGCCGTCGATGTCGCAGAACTCGGACATCGGCCATAAGGTGTCGAACCAAACTATGCTGTTCATGCTCTGCGTTGTGATGCCGGCGTGCGTGACGCTGATCGCGACGTATTCGGAAGACAGAGCTGCGCGGACCGCGTACGTGTCCAAGATCCACGCCGAACGGATTAACACGACGCTAAAGTTGGATCTGTCGGTGAAACGCAATGGACTCGAGAACAAAAACGTCGGCGAAGAAGAGAAAGAGGCGATGGAAGAAGCGCTTGGGAACGAAGACGATATGGCGCTCTGTCAGAGCGTCGCGATCCCGTTCACAGATCTCAAGCTGAAAGACATTATCACGAAAGGACCTAGTGGCGACGTGTTGCTGGCGCAGTACCACGGCACGTCGGTCGTGTTCAAGCGGCTAGCAGTGACGTCTTTGACTCCCGAGGGCTTGAAGGACTTTAAGGTGCGCGTGGAGCTGCTGGCGTGTCTTCGGCATCCGAACGTGGTGCAGTTTATCGGTGCGACGTTTGACAATCTGGCGAATGTGGGACTCGTGCTGGAGTACCTAGAGCGCGGCGATGTGCTGACGCTACTGCGGAGCCAGATGACGCTGACGTGGAGCGATCCGCTGCTGAAGATCGCGACGGACGTGGCACAGGGGATGACGTATCTGCACAACTGCGACCCGCCGCTCGTGCATCGCGACCTCAAGTCGTCGAATCTGCTGTGCACGTCCACGTATTCCTGCAAGATCTCGGACTTCGGCGAGTCGAAACGGGTGCAGGCTGGCGCTGCGAACCTGTTCAGCACGATCGTCGGCACACCGTACTGGCTGGCGCCGGAGATCATTCGCGAAGAGAAGTACGACATGCAGGTGGACTGCTACAGCTTTGGCATTGTGCTGATCGAGCTGGAGACGCGGAAGGACCCGTACTTTGATCTGCGCGACTACAACACGGTGGACATCATGATGCTCGTGGCGCACGGCAACCTGCGACCGACGATCCCCGCGAGCTGCTCGCCGTACCGTCGTCAGCTGATCTCGCGGTGCCTGGATGCGGACCCTCGTCGTCGCCCCAGGATGTCGGAGATCCTGAGCGTGCTGCAGAACGAGGTGCGCCAGGAGCTTTTGGCCCAGAACTCGATCGACAACAGTCGTGACAAGCGCCGTCTGATGCTCATGCAGCGCCACCAGATGCTCAACCGCCGCGGGGTCTCGGCGCTCATGCTGGAAGATGACGACAGCAAGTAATGAATGGGTGGATCAAGCACCTGAAGCTCAAACAAGCAAAAGGGAAAGGCGTATGTGGTTCTTCATAAAACCTTTAGCTTTCTTAATTGTGTTTGAAGCCATGAGCGCAAAACTGACCTCTAACTCTGATAAAATACGAAAGAACCCCTCACTTTTCTCGGCTCTCGCGATGGTCAACGGACGAACCAGCAAAACTATTATACACGAGCTGTTCACTTGTCTATCAGGACACACACACACTCACCACAGCCACATACAGAATGCCAAAAGCTCACTCCTGCTCCTCCGAGTCGGATTTATAGGAATAGTAGTCCGTGTCCGACGCGAGGTCCTCGAGCTCACAGCCTTCGAGATGCGGCGGCAGGTCAGGGAACGGCCAGGCGCAGGACCATTTCTTGGGCTTGATGAACGCGATCTCGTCCAGATCCACGTGCTGGTCGCGCAGGATGTGGCAGAGCGCCGTGAGGTTGCGCAACGTGGGCTTGAAGTGGCCGCTGTGCGGCTCGATCGCGATGATCTTGCCGTGCTTGATCATGATCTTGCCGGCCGCAAAGATCGGCGCGCCGGCGACGAAGCTCGAGTGGTGGAACACGCCCTTGCGCTTGCGGCCCACGTACATGTTGCCCTGCAGGTCGATCACGAAGATCCACTTGCTCAGCTCGTCCGTGTGCACCAGCTCGTGCGTCGCCGCGTACTCTGCGAGCACAGCCGCATTTTCGCTTGAGTCTGAGTCCTCTCCATCACCCAGTCGCTGCTGATGGGATGCTGATGACGAAGGAGCGAACTTCACCTGGTAGAGCTTCCGGGCTTCTTCGTCGCAGTACTGGACGCACATGCTCTGCAGGGCGTCTCGAGTGCACTCGGGCAGCTCCAGCGCCTTGCCGTCGCCGTGGTCGAGCCAGTAGAAGAACGACGCGTTCTGCTTGCTGTTCTTCGAAATGTCTGCTGCTGTCGCTGTTGCTGTTGCCGCGAGCACTCCCGCCGCCATCATGGCATCCTTCCAGGCGCGATGAAACGCGCGCAGGTGGAAGCCGTAGCGATGCTGCTTGTCTAGCGCCTCGAGCCAAAAGTCCTTGTGCAGCATGGACGCACCGGCAGCGACAGCTTGTGGATCATCATCTTCTTCTTGCTGTGAGCTGCTGGCTGTCGCTTTTGCCATTATCGGGTACTTGCGCATGCCGCGCGTGAGCTGCCTCATCGTCTTGCGCAGTTGCTGCCAGCGCTCGCGTGCGCAGGTGGTTGCAGTTGTACTTGTTGTTGTGCTTGCGTGTGCAATGGTAGACTTGCTGCTGCAAGAGCTTGGGGTCGCGTGCGTCAACTGCTGTTGCTGGCCATCCTGCTGCTGGCCATCTTGCTGCTGCTTCTTACGTACGAGTTCCTCGCCGCCGCCTTCGTCCGATTTATCTGCTCTTAGCGTTGAGATGCAGTCGCATGGGATGAATGCCACTGCGTGCTCAGGGAGGACGTCGTGCTGCTGCTGTTCTTGTATCCGCATGGAAATATGGACCGAGTTGCTACACTTGTTTGCTTATTTGCTTGCTGGAAGGCTTGTTGCTGGAATGCTTGTGCTCGCGCGCGCGAATTGGTTAGAGGAGAAGCCGCTTGCTTGCTTTGTTGGCAGACTTCCAGAGTTGGGCCTTGCGCCGAAAAATTGCGGACACAGCAGCGACAACGAGAGAGACGTTTGTGTGAAACACGGGGACGCTCTCGCAGGAGAGACGACGTGCGAATTTACCCACGCCTCACAAAGATGGAACATGCGATAACTCCGGCACGTCGCCGCTCCTTGAACTCATGGTAAAGCGCGAGACAAGCAAGCACCACCCTCTGACCTTTGCGAGACAACGCACGCAAGTGCTTGTGTGTCAACAAGCGCATCTGGGGTGCAAGAGAAAATACTACCACGCGCACTGTATATATTCATCAAAGTATCGATCGTGGCAAAGCACGTGACTGAATGCCGCTTCTGAAAGATACTTTATCGAGAGAGAAGGGTGGAGGAAAGAATCCATTTTTTGTGTTCTGTATGTGTCACACACAAAAGAAGGTTCTTGCTTGCCAAAGCGTGCAACTCATTCGACTCCATCCTTCCGTTCCAGCACAAAACGACTGAAATGCATGCGTGTGTGCTGCGCTTGATTTTCTTGTTTGCTTTGCTCTACTTCTTTCTGCAGAGCCCGGTTGTCTGCAAAGCTTGCGAACGGAAGCATCATCACACCTCGGAAAGTGTCACTGAGTCAAATCATCTCAATAGTGTAAACTGTACCAAATATTATGTGAAACACGCTAAACTAGTTTGATAACCTTCGGTTAATCCCAATGTAGAGTGGCCGACATTAATTTAAAAGTCTGCAAATCCTACTTTTTAAAAAAAAAAATATTTTAGTTCATACCCTCATGATGTAAACCTTGCACCTTAAACGAATGAAATGCATTCGTGCAACCTGTTGCTCTGACACTATTATTAACGTAGTTTCTCCAACCGCTAGCATTCTTCTTGCTTTTTATTTACGGCTGCTGGAGCGTGTGTGGTATCCACAGGAGTGCAGCTAAGTACACTAGACTTGCACAGCGAGATCGAGAGGGAGAGCTGACAGTGGATTCTCTGGTGCTCTCTCTCTCTCTGGGTTGTTCGTTTCATGACCTGGATCCACAACGAACCCATGAGCAAGCAACCAATGCAGCTTTCTTTACCGTCCGTCACCTAGACTCTAGCTACGAATGTCGATAAAGCGTTAATGACACCAATACTCTCTTCCGTCGTTGGTGCATCTTGTATACGCTTGACTTGGTTGGTCATCCTGTTGGAGATCCCTTTTCATCTCTCTGTCAGTTCTCAACCACGCCGGCACAACGAAGCTGGCCCACAACTGGGATCACACATTGGGTCCAAACAGCTTACAGGCTGCTGCAACTCACTTGATCCCATGAACGACGAACGACTGAGCGCATGGAGCTATAATGATAGACGCACTGTGTTTGTATGCTATGGACGTGCTTTACTCGTTTGCTCTTGCTTTTCGGCAACTCCAGCTTTTGCTGTAATAGTATCAACTCTCAAGCCAACTCAGGTGAAATTACGAGCAGTTATTAGAGTTGTTCGCGGTCGTTTGCAGCAGCGTGGTGCCAGTAGCGCACGATGAACCTCTCTGTGATCTCATGGTCAGGTTGCTGGCGAGGTGCATTTGTTTTCAAGTCATTCGTTAGCTATAGCTAATAGCCTCCTCCCTTGAAGCCGAGTGAAAGGACGGGCAGCAAGCGCTTTGTCTGGGTCCTGTGACGTGCGCGTTGTTGGATTTTACAACCTAGATTCCAAGGCTTGGACCCATTCGGAAGACCTACCTAAACAGCGCAATTTATTGTATTGCTGTTT
This sequence comes from Globisporangium cylindrosporum, assembly GCA_038050675.1. Classification (NCBI taxonomy): domain Eukaryota; phylum Oomycota; class Peronosporomycetes; order Pythiales; family Pythiaceae; genus Globisporangium; species Globisporangium cylindrosporum. Next base: position 833 of record JALBZD010001121.1, on the reverse strand, counting down.
TATTCTTGACCACTTGCATGTATTCCAGCGATTCGTTATCAATTGGCATCCTCTCTTGGTTCTAGAGCGTCGCCCCATTGGAAATTGCTCTTTTGCCTTCTTTTTCAACCCGCTTGCAGCGACAGCACTGGAATTAATTGGAATAATTCCTTCTTCGAGTTGACTCAGCACCTCTAGTGATAATGACATCATGATTTGGGTTCGCTACTGGCAGCTCGGAAGCGTCAAGAGTCAGAAGTGCATAGAAGTATCCTGTGATCAGATCCGTCGGATGGATGGCGATTGGTCAGTTTGAATGGCTACAAAACATACATCGCTCCAGCTCCACAATAGCGTGTTGTTGTGCGTACACCTCACTGCTCCTGGTGCTGATGCTGGTCCTTTGTCCTTTGAACCACCACCAAAGAGACCCCAGTGATTGTCAGTCCAGTCTGCGGCTTCACTTTCAACCCATATGTCGTTTGGGTACAAATAAATCAGAAAAAACGTTATGCTGACAAGACGACACATCCCACTTTCTGCACATACTTTTCAACCCATGGATTGATTTTGTGTGGCCACAAACCTCGTATGACCCATCGCTGCCACGTCGCCTCCTAAAACGATCTCAGTCAATCCATCGTCCTCACCAGCAATCACACCCGTTGCTGAACCCTCATCTCATTCGCTCTATGATGCGCTCTCTCTGCTGCTACAGCAAATCGCCCCTTCCTCCGTGCTGTTGCCAGCATCATCATGCGCGGCGGGACTATTCTAATGACGTGTTACTGGTAAACCACCTAGGTGCTCTTTGGCTTGGCGCCTCATCGTCATAGCTCTCTCTCTCTCTCTTC
>JALBZD010001120.1:0-10415 GCA_038050675.1 Globisporangium cylindrosporum | reverse complement strand
CTGAGTGCCGTGCTGTGAAGACTGGAGCGTGGGGCTGCGCGTGGCCAACGACGACGAATGTGGGTGCGACTCCAGCATCGACGACAAAGGTATCGACTCCAGCCACCTCCCCAGCGGCAACCACGAAGGTGGCGACGCCAGCCTCGACATCACCTGCCACTACCAAGACCGCGACACCAGCTGCTACCACCAAAATCCCGGCCTCTGCCACGGTTCCAGCGGCGACAACGAAGGCCCCAGCCATGCCAGCAGCTACGACCAAGGCCCCAACGCCAGCGACTACCCCTGCCTCCACCATGAAGGCTTCTACTCCAGCCATTTCCTCAGCAGCCACTACTAAGGCTCCTACTACCCAAATCATTACTCCAACAACCACCACCAAGGCTCCTGCTCCTGCTCCAGCCACCACACCTGCCACAACTGCGAAGGCTCTCCCAGTGCCAACTGCGCACGACCACAACCACGACTCGTTGGACGATGACAGCCACGCTATTGCCACGCCAGCGGCAACCACGAAAGCCCCTGCTCCAGCGGTGATGCCAGCTTCGACGCTCCGAGTCGACCCTGCTAGCGGCGGCCACAGCGGGTCGCAGGACCACCACGAGGACCACACACAGCCCCAGACTTCCCAGAAGGTGTCCTTCAAGACCGACGGTGCGGGCGCTAGCAACAACGGCAGCAACGGAATTGGCTTCGTCGCGGGTACAGCTGCTGCGGCCGCAGCCTGCGCTGTCATCGGCGCCACGATCTACAAGAAGAAGCAGAGCGCGAAGCGCAGCAGCGATGAGGCGGTGATCAGCACGCCCCTCCCATGAAGCATCGGTGCGTGAGCTCGAAGAGCTCCTCTCCATATTCCATTACTACGCATTCTTGTTCGCATCCATGACAACATAATCGTAAACAGCTTCAATTTTTTGAGGACCTCTGATTCGTCCACGTTGAAGTTGTCTCGAAGGAGGAGACACCCCCTTTTTTATGTGCGTTCTGAGTACAGTACACAACGAAGTATAAACTGTATGGATCCCGGCTTTATAGAACTGTCCGTGTTTTGTACCACTTGTGTACCTATCAAAGGGACTGGATTGTGTACCCAGAGACGCGACTCATACAAATACCAAGACAAAATCAGATGCAGCACAAAAATGGTCGGCCATCAAACAAGCGACATTTATTATTGTGGTTGACGCATTTACGATAGTTCGCTTGAGGCTAAACTGCCGCCCAACCGCTTTGCGTCATGTGGGCACCTCGGAGGTCTATTGTTCGCTCTTGAAAATGCAAGGATGTCAGTAGATTTTCGATCCATATTATTAACGATTGGTGCATGTGCGGTGCTGTCGGAACCTGCACTTCCATCGCCTCAGACGTCACTCAGGTTTGCTTTCCAGTCACAAACTTCTTGAAGAACTGAAAGACAAACCCACCTGACAAGAAGACAAGAGGTGTCAAGTCATGGTATTGCGTACATGTACGTCGGTACGCGTAGATTTGGAAGCAGCAGCAACGCGCATTCGTAGCAGGATTCAGTCGTGGAACTCTCGGCAGCGAGTACTATTTTCTGCGGGACATGGACAGTTTTCTATTGAAATTGAGGCAAGCGACTAAGCTTTTTCTTTCCCGACTTTATCCAACGTATCGATCGCCACCCTGCAATGTGGGCCTTCAGACTTTCAAAGACTAAAGACGCGAAGTGCAGGATACATTATGTATTGGAAGACCCTGTTTCCAGTTTCGCCAATCTATGGCCAACCAAGGTGCGGCTGAAAGCGACTGGGTTGAGATATTGTGCCCAGTCGCAAAACAAAAAAGTCTGAAGATGCGAAAGGGGTATGCATAATTTGGAAGCTCCTGGTGTTGGAATCCGCCAGCATGTATGATGGCCAACTCGGAGAATACAGATTCTCTCTCGATCCGCCCAAGTATCAAAGCACTCAAACTATGTGCCTGCTTTGAGTGCTTTATCGGTTTGGGAATGAAGGAAAGCGTTCTCATGAGTACTCAGCGGTTCTACTTGAACCCAAAACGCGTTTTTCGTCGGTGAACAATGTTTTGAGCCGCGACGCTTCGAAATTTGTACCCCAAAGCTTTTTGGTGCTCAAATCATTTTCTCAGTTGAGGTTTGCCAATGGAGCGCACAACTGGAGACAACAGTCGGCGTGACTCGCAAAACCGGCAAGCGTGACCCAATAACTACAGAGCAGTATAAACGACTTGCGCACTTTGCAGCTTGGAGGGATTATGTGATTTTATAGTTTTTTCATCCAAATGGGCGGTGATCAATCAAATCAAGCCTGAAACGGCGAGTCTCGTGAAGAGTTGCATGAAGGGTGCATCAGCCAAAAGAGAAGGTTCGTGGCAGAATCTCCGGAGATTTTGCATTCTTCCAGTAGCGCCAGATTTTCTTTGCTCATCAAGTTGGATTTGAGCGTGAGTGAGGACGACCTTTCGATTCTCAAAGCGGCCGCTCTCACTTCAAGATCTATGAAGTTTTGCGCCAGTGGAACATGCATTTCAATACAGTCTTACGCCATGACTTATACACGGCCAGCAAGCAGTGCATGTTCGTTGCTTGCTGCGAATATTGATGGTTATGTAGGAATGCAGTCGGCATCATGCCCCTTGAAAGTCAATCTACCCAACCACAACCACGCTGAGAAAGCTTGCACGTTATTTGAGAACTCTGGCTACTAGTTTCAGAGCGTAGAGGCAGGTTTTAACAATCAACTGGAACAATCAACTGTCAATCGTATGTGCGGCAACCGACGGAGTCCTGCTGAAACCCTTTGAAGCAGGTTATGTTTTTATGAAGTCTCGAGATTCAACTTTGACATTCGAAAAGAGACTTTTGGGTGCGACTTGCCCCAAATTTTCACAAAAAAGGACTTGCCCTTTTTCTGTGACCGGGTTACCCATGTTGAAGTTGCCGCACCCATGCATCCGGACAAAGTAAAGAGGTTTTGGTGAGGCATGGCAAAGTTTACATATATCATACACTATGCTAATGAATATATAGAGGTGTTCCATTGTTGGTTGCCTCAATGATGAGTCAAGTTGCGACAAAGGCTGGTCTTTTTTGTGACGAGCGCGCAGATTCCTCGCGCAATGGGACTCAGAGCGTGATGAACTTTGGGTAAATCAACGTGTGGCTAGATATTCGAAAGCGTTTGGGTCACCAAAACACATGCCATGGCAGAGCCAGGTTTATAGTCACCATAAAGCAGGCGCAACCAGCAGAGTTTTGCTGCACTTCACCAAATGTTGCTGTGGTTGTTTCTGGTGTGCGGGAGGGGTCACAATAAATAATTTACCAACAACATTGGCGTGGCCCTTTTCGGACAAAAAGCGCCTTTTCAAGAACACTCATGCTGTACGTATATTTTTGAATCGCAATCGAAGTGATGGCGTTTCTGGATTCTTTTCTGGAGACTTTTGGGAGCTTCGGTGCGCGTGTCTCGCGTTGAGCCAAATCTTTTTTCATTCTTCACCTTTTTTTTGAATGGTCGACTATACCTAAAGATCCGCTCTCGCTGCTGTTTTGATACCCAAAAGCTCACGAAACACTTGGAGGCTGTATAGTGCTCACAATTCCCCCAGTTTTTTTTCAAAAATATAGGTCGCCTGAAACTAGACGTCCTCCAATCACTTTGGGTGACTATGGCCATCCGGGTCTGAATTTTTTCAAAAAAGAAAGGTTCACAAATCAACATCCGCGCAGATGATAGATATTTATCGAGGAGTACTGTACGTTCTAAATTTACAATACAGCAAATAAATGGAAGCTTGGGGGTGTACGACTTTTGAAAGCACAAATCTCCACCCAAACATCATCGCTCGCTCATCACTTTTGCGGCTGACAAACCTGACTGGCTGCGCGCGTGTTTTTCTCTCTCCTTGCTTGCTCGTTGACGGCCTTCAGGCACGCCACCCTATGCAACTACAAATCTCCAAGTCTACCGCCAGCCCCTGCCTCCTCGCTTTCTCCCTCTCACTTTCCAATTTGCATCTCCCAGCGCAAATAGCACCCCCAATCAACCTACTCTCTCCAGACAAGATGAAGATTTCCGCCATCACCACGTTTGTGTGCCTCTCCGTGCTCGCCTCGGCGGCCTCAGCCCAGACGACCCCAGCGGCGACCACGGCCAAGCCTGTGACCACCCCAGCCGCGACCACGACCGCGCCGGCGGCCACGCCAGCGACCACCACGGCCAAGCCAGCGGCGACCCCGGCGGCCACCTCCACGTCTCCAACCAAGTACGACCCAGTCAAGGGCTGCTGGTCGGTCAGTGTTGAGCGCGACGCGACCTACTGCATCGCCGGCCCGATCTGCTCTGGCAGAGGCGCGCAGCCAGCGGGCTGGAACTGCCCAAAGAAGGGCGACGTCGCCACCGAGCGCTGCCTGAGCTACCTCGCGAGCTGGGTGCCAGCCTCCAAGAGCTGCGTCGCGCCAGTGGACGCCGAGTGCAAGGTCATCAAGACTGGCGCCTGGGGCTGCGTGCTCAAGGGTGACACCACGAGCACGGGCCCGACCCCAGCGCCAACCAAGACTGGCGGTAACGGCGGTGCTGGTGGCAACGGTGGCAACGGCGGTAACGGTGGTGCTGGTGGCAACGGTACAATCCCAGTGACGCCAGGCAACGGCACGACTGGCGGCAACTCGACGACGAACAGCACTCGTCCAGCAGGCAAGCCGGACAACGGTACCATCCAGGCGCCAACCAAGCTCGTGAACCTGAACGCTGCCGCTGCCGGTGGCAGCGGCTCGGCGGCTGCGGTTGGCGCGGTCGCAGCAGTCGCGGCTGTGGCCATGGCGGCCATCGGCACGGTGCTCTACAAGAAGCACCAGAAGAAGACCGCCGAGGTCGAGGACGAGGAGGACGTCGTGGACGTCGTGACCCCTTAAGAAGGAAGCCTGTCGTGGGTTTTTCTTGTTCTTTATGGGGAAAGTTCGCAGGACCGGACTGACACAGCTCTTCTCTCTCATTGCATGCTATGCGAGTGGATGGGACGGCGCGCTTGGTGCTTGGTCGCCGAGCAATCCGTCCACACCTTCACTCGCATCCTTTGAATCTTTCTAATGAAATATGTTGCCTTTTCGTTCATTCTGTCGGTTATAGTAGACCTCAGACCTCAGAATAAGGTTGGAGTCAAGCTACTTGTCATTATTGTGATGTTTTATTTCAACTACTGCAGTAACTAAGACCCGGCACACGGTACAAGCCAAGTGCGATTGCTTGGATTCAGCGCAGTTACTGTCTCCAAGTTCACTATTCTCCATGTTGAGCGGCAGCTGAGGACGAAGGCGGTCAATTTGTAGTCACGGCGACAGCAATGCGAAGTGAAAGCCATCAGCACAGCACCTTTGACGTGGCCTGTGGTACAGAGGAGTAAGACAAATGCGACTTGTAGCGAGAATGCCATCGAGGTCCGATATCTGATGAGATCCAAAAGTGTTTATAGCATCGTGTCCTCGATAGATACCGTATTTCGGCGCAAAACCTGTCTGCATATTCTTGGCACAGTGATTTCGACGTTTCTTTTGGTAAACATTCGACAATTCAGACAGTGTCATAAAGAAATTGTTGAATGTCGAAAATACAGTTTAAGAATTCTGTAAATTGAATACGTATCTTTTATGCTCACCATATGACTTTTCTATGAACAAGAGCCTTTCGCTCCTTTCGAAAAACGGCCCCCATCTCATCACAATATCTGTTTACAGCCAATCATGTCACTGTTTTCTTGACCGTGAGCTATTTCAGCGAATCATATTTTAGGTTGAACCTCAGAACGTCATTTACGGTACAGCTTGGACAAAGCGTTGGAAAGCCGAAATTATTTGTTCTTTTTACATAAAATTACCTGATATAGGAAAGTATTCCGAAACAGCACCCTCTTTATTAAATCCTTGGCAGATAATATCATTATATTCATATCCCGCATTGACATTGGGAGAAAAAATTATAAGGACAGTTTCGCTTACCCTTCCCTAGCGAGAACCGATGATTTTTGCCCAAGCCAAACAACCTGGCGGCGTGACATCAACGACAAAAAACTGGTGTATTTTATGTGCAAGTTGTAGGTATGGACTTATGAAGAGGGGGATGAGCGAATTGCCCTCTGTTCCCGGCGCCTTGAGAGGCAGACCAGAGGGCACCACTGGAACTCTGCACATCGCATTCTCCAACTCGCGGCGTCCTGCACAGAGCTCTTCTCTCGCTGCTCCGACCCCGCGTTTAATCAGCAGGTTCTCTCTGTCTCTCTCATCTCATCGATGAAGCTCTTCTCGATCGCACGCTGTGCTCTGGTGCTCGCGCTCGCGCTCTCGACGAGCCTCGCGAGCGCCGCGGCAGATACCCGCAAGGTCCCGCAGCAGCTGCACCTGGCGTTCGCAGGTGTGCAGGCCGGCACGGGCATCACGTTCTCCTGGGCCACGAGCGATGACGTCTCGGACAGCAGCGTGTGGGTCGGCACGTCGCCAGACGCGCTCGCCAAGGCGCAGACGAGCGTGAGCTCGGGCTCGTATTTCAGCGAAGAAAACTACTCGCTCTTCCAGCACCACGCGACGGTCACGGGGCTCACGCCGCACACCAAGTACTACTACAAGGTGGGCAGCGCCAGCTCGGCGGACCTGCAGAGCACGGTGAACGCGTTCACGACCGCGCGCAGCGCCGACGATTCGTCGGTGTTTGAGCTCGCGATCTACGGCGATGGCGGCGACGGCCCCAACTCGGTCGACACGATCAAGTACGTGAACTCTCTCGCAGGCAAAGTGGACTTTGTCTACCACATCGGCGACATCTCGTACGCGGACGATGATTTCCTGGCACCCGGCGCGCTGACCAAGTTCGGCTACGAGCAGGTGTGGAACAACTGGACGAACTCGATGAGCCCGATCATGACCACGACACCGTACATGGTGGTCGTGGGCAACCACGAAGCTGAGTGCCACTCGCCCGCGTGCTTCCTGTCGGACAACCGCGTTAAGAGTTTCGGCAACTACTCGGCGTACAACGCGCGCTTCAAGATGCCCGCGAAGGAGAGCGGCGGCACCCTCAACATGTGGAACTCGTTCAACCACGGCCCGATGCACTTCACGTCCATTTCAACCGAGTCGGACTTCGTGAACGCGCCGACGAACGAGAACACGGGCATAGTGAAGAACGGCAACTTTGGCAACCAGCTCGCGTGGCTCGAGGCCGACCTCGAGATCGCAAGTAAGAACCGCGGCGATGTGCCATGGCTCATCGTCGGCATGCATCGACCGATCTACCACGCCGGCTCCGTTGGCGCAGACGGCAACCCGAACGTGGGCGATACCCCTCATGCCATCCAGGCGGCGTTTGAAGAGCTCTTCATCAAGTACGGCGTGGACGTCGTGCTTGCCGGTCATGAGCACTCGTACGAGCGCCACTTGCCGATCGCGCGTGGCGCCCCCGTCACAGCTGGTGTCTCGGCGGACAAGAAGACGTACACAAACCCACAGGCGCCCGTGTACATCATCACCGGTGCGGCAGGTAACGCAGAGGGCCACACCGAACGACCAAGCAGCACGGCGGCGTGGAGCGTGGTCGGCGATTTCGAAAACTATGGCATTTCGAAGGTGAAGGTGAGCCGCACGTCGCTCGAATGGAGCTTTGTTGCGAGTGCTGACGGCAGTGTGCTCGACAACTTTGTCATGACCAAGGCGCGCGCGTCGTGCTAAGCAAAGCGATCTACCTTCCCACGCGTGTCTGGTATTGTGGGACCACGAGAGCACCAGGCAAGGCAAGAGAGTCATTCAAAAGGGAGAATGGCAATCGCCACGGGGAAACTCGATTTTGTGTGTTTCTACCTACTTTGTTCATTCAAGAGAACCAAATTCCAAGGTTTTTGTCCGATTTTGTCGAATTTGATTTTGTGGTATTCCTGTCTTCTCGCATGCTATTCGAATACTGTAGCCAAACTCAAGTATAATTCAAAGTTGACACATTTGGTGAATCTTTATCGGCTAGCTTATCAGCACAGACACTCTCATAAGATATCCTCTGAAACTGATTGCAAACTCTCAAAATGCAATTCCGCCACTCACAAAGGCCCAAAACTTCTTTTTCTCTCTCTCTCTCTCTCTCTTTCCTTAGTTCTTGACGATCACGAACGAGTCGAGCTCTTTCTGCGAGTCACTCGCGATGAACTTCCATTCGAGCGACGCGCGCGAGACCTTGAGCGTCGAGATGCCGTAGTTCTCGTAGTCGCTCGCGACGTTCCACGCTGCCGTGTTGCTCGGCTTGGCCGTGTGGTTCTCCACGTTACCCGCCGCACCGGTGACGATGTACACTGGCGCCTTCGGGTTTGTGTACGTCTTCCTGTCCGCCGAGACGCCCGCGGCCACAGCTGAGCCACGCGCAATCGGGAACTGGCGCTCGAACGAGTGTTCGTGACCCGCGAGCACGACGTCTACGCCATACTTGATGAAGAGCTCTTCGAAGGCGGTCTGTAGAGCCTTCGGCTGGCCTGTGGGCTTGCCACTGCCATCCGCAGTAGCGACGTTGTAGATTGGACGGTGCATACCGACGATGATCCACGGCACGTTTGCGCGGTTCGCCTGCGCTTTCTTCAAATCCGCCTCGAGCCACGCGAGCTGGTTGCCAAAGTTACCATTCTTGTTGGTGAGCGTGTACTGGTTGGTTGGAGCATCAGGGTAGTCGGTCTCCGATGAGATGGTCGTGAAGTGGAGCGGCCCATGCTCGAACGAGTGCCACATGTTGAGCACACCCGCGCTCTCCTTCGACGGCATCTTGAAGCGCGCGTTGTACGCCGTGTAGTTGCCCAGGCGGTCCTTCTTGTAGGACGAGAGCTGACAGTTGGGTGAATGGCACTCGGCCTCGTGGTTGCCGACGGAGACCATGTATGGCACCTGGCTCATGATCGGCGTGAGCGAGTTCATCCACTTGTTGTACACCTCTTCGTAGTAGAAGCCGAGCGATTGGCCCGCCGTGAGGTAGTCGTCATCAGCGTACGAGATATCGCCGATGTGGTAGACAAAGTCCACTTTGTTGCCGAGCGAGTTCACGAGCGCGATCGTGGCCTCCGAATTCTTGCCGTCGCCGCCATCGCCGTAGACCGCGACCGTGAACGTGCTGTCGTCCGTCGCGGCGCGAGCGGTCGTGAACGTCCCCACGGCGCTCTGGAGCGTGGCGTCGGTGCTGCTGCCGACCTTGTAGAAGTACTTGATATTTGGGCTGAGCCCCGTGACGGTCGCGTGGTGCTGGTAGAGCGAGTAGTCGCCCTCGGAGTAGTACGTGGCGCTCGTGACGGCGACGTTGACCTTGGCGAGCCCGGCCTCCGACATGCCGATGAACACCGCGTTGTCCGCCGTGTTGTCGTACGTGGTCCAGGAGATGGACATGCCTGTGCCCGTTGGCGCACCGGCGTACGCCAAGTGCACTTGCTGCGGCAACTTGGTCGGGTTCGCCTTAAGGCGGCACGAGGCCGCTGGGGTCTTATCGCCGGTCTTGAACTGGTACGAGCAGAGCGCGGTTGGCACACAGCCGACAGGGGTGACGGTGCTGTACGAGCAGAGCTTGTCGGTGACCGCGGCGTCGATCGTCGCCGTCGAGACAACGAAAGTGCTCAGAACGAGTGTGAGACAGGAGACGGTGCCGAGGACCTTCATGGTTGCTCGACTTCTTGAGTTGGCTTGGGTTGTGCGCAGCGACTTGAAGAATGCCTAGCCGTCCAAGGCTTATGCTGCAGTGGTGCTCTCCTAAAGGTACTCACTCGAGTGCGCGTAAGAACCAACGGAATGAGAGGACCAGATTCTACCCCACGAAGGAGCTTGTAAGCAGTGTCGGCAGTACAGAGCACACATGCTTTCTGTCTACCGTCAACGCGTCCGATCGTGCTATTGGGCGCAGAAGGTCTGCCTAGTCTGTGAGATGGTTCCACACTTTCCCGGAGGTTCATCGTAGCGATTGACTCCCTGGCACAATGGACTCCATCATGCTGAAGGCTGGCACTTTTGAGGCTCGAATCTGAACTGTCAGCGAGTACTTTCTGCTCTGGCCCGTGCTTCCACAGCAATGGTTGGTGGTAGATTCTCGGTCTCACCGTCACCCACTGTGTCCGCTGGTAAATCCTCTCGCTTCAACTTGAGCAGATACAGTAGCCCTCGAATGGACAGAAATGCGTCAGGGCCATCCACTTGTACCACTTGGCGAGTAAACACAAACGAATCTCCAGGAGCTCACGCCCGTCTATTGCACGACTGCACCAAGCCCATTGGTGGTTTGGCATCGTTTTGGCAATCTGATAACCTCGAGATTCACTCAGGGCTCTTGAGTCGGTTAGCAGTTGATCGGTGTGCTCTAGGTCGCTCATATGAATTAGTTGGCTGGGGTCGCCTCCTTTTGCAGAACAGCGTGCTGTACCTCGCGGCA
>JALBZD010000112.1:0-62425 GCA_038050675.1 Globisporangium cylindrosporum | reverse complement strand
GTATTTGCAGGTGGCAGAAGGCACAACTGTGCTCCAGGGCCGCAAGTTTGAGGGTCTGGTGCACGAAATGGACTGAAGGAAGAGAAGTGCCAGGTAGTAGCAGCGATCATCTAGCTCTCGGTGGGAAGGTTGGTTGATTGTAAGCTGCGCTGCTGCAGTAGTAGGTCTCTCTCTTCTAGTTATTTATGCCGTCTCTGCTGAGCTCACTCGCGAGAGTGCTTGCCAAAAACGTAATGTTGCAATCAATACAAACATTTGAAACGTGAAAGCAGACTTGGACGTTTCTGTTCAGCAGGAGAAGGGCATGTGAGCGGGACGATGGACAGGACGCTTGAGAGAGAACCAGCGCGAAACACGTGGGCTGGTGTCTGTTTACTTGTTCAGTAACTTCGGGTGCGTGCAACCAAATTTGTAATTGAGCTTGACAAGCAAATGTACCCAGGTGCTGGATATTAGGGGAAGTGGGCACGTCAACAGGTGATGCAGGCGCCGATTGCCAAGCATTTGCAAGCCCGAGAAGCGGGAATAATGAGACGACGCGACTGTGGTACATTTGGCACTCTCGCCCTTTAACATTCACTCACTTGGCGACCATCATTTAGCATTTGGGTGTGGGTGGCGAAGACAGCGCACATGCGCTCCAGCCGCACCCGTGGGGGAACTTTTCGTGTGGTGGCGCTTTTCTCTTTCGGCTGCTGGATGAGCTGGCAGTGGCGCATTTCGTGATGTGGCCCACGCCATCGACGCGTTCAGGAGTGTTCCCCTTGCTTTCGAGAATGCATGTACTCATTTCCACAGGTCAAATCCTTCCACTCAGTCCGGTTGATAAAAGCAGTATTTTCTCCTTTCTATGCCCACTCGCGACGTGATGTAATGAATCTCTTTTAAAAGGGTATGCATTAACGCGTCCAAATGTTCCTCTCTAACTCGGTACCGACTGAAAACTCACTTTGGCCAAAATTCGAAGAGCGGCGACGCGAGGGCGGACTGATAGCAAGAGTGAAGGCGTGAAGGAAGGACGAACGGAGACGCCTCCCTCTTCCCTCTCTCCGCACACACGCGCGCCAGCCTCAGTGGACGAACGAGACGAGAAGAGCAGGAAAAGCAGCAGCAGCACGCTCATCAGTCGCCGTCCTCTCTCTCTCCCTAGCACAGTCGCTCTCTCTCTCGCTCTTTTGGTGGCTTCACAAACGTCAACGCTGAGGCGAGGCGAAAGAAAACAATCGTTCGACATGCCACCTTCGCGGTCGCGTCAGCAGCAGTCGACAGCAGCAGCGCAGGTGCAGACCCCGCCCACGCCTCGTCGCAAATCAGAGCGCGGTGTGATCAAGTCCGTGCTTCTGACGTTCTTCTTCCATGTCGCGGCGCTGCTCTTTGGAGCCGCGTTGCTGTTCCTCCTGGCGCTCACGGCGGCTGGCTTAGGGCTCGTGCTACTTTGTATCTGCTCGGGATCGTCGCGGTCGGTGCGGGTGCTCGTCGCGAGCTTGTGGCGTGCAGAGCTCTGGATCAACAGTCTCGGAGTCGATCAAGCGAAGCGGGAGAATGCAGCGCTCGACGCACAGACGCGCGGTGACAGCCACTCGCACTTTGAAGAAATGGCGCGTGCTGCCGCAGATGGTGGTGGCAGTGCTCCAGTCAGCGATTCGAGGACAGGGTCATCAAGATCGAACATGTCGAGAGCAGGAAGCAGCTCAGCGCAGCGTGGACGGGAGGTGACGCCGTCGGTGATGGTGCTCTCGCTCATGTACTTCCTGCTGTTCAAGTGGATCTTCAACATCATCTTCTCGACGATCCCGCTGGTGTTCTGGGGGATTGCGATCGCGCAGTTCACACCACTGAACGAGCAGCTAGGCGTGGATGTAGATCTCGCGGAGGGGAAAAGCGTCAAGTACTTTGTTGGAATCGCAGTGGCTTTCCTCGCACACCAGATCGCCGTCACTGCTGCGATTGGCAGCGTGTTTGTGTCGGAGAAGATGGCGGGTTTCTTGTTCGAAGAGGCAAGTCGTGAAGAAAACGGTACATACGCGCCTCTTCTCCACTGGAATGCAGGACAGGGCGAGATCCCTTCGCACATGTACCAGTACCACTCGGCGATGGACAACCAGAGCGTGTTTGGCGCGCATCCGTATGAAGACACCCGGCCACCGTTCACCGCGCCGCAGAGCACACCAGCTTCGTACCAGAACCCATTCAACAGTCGGCTGGATGATCAGCAGCTACTGCTGAGTCGCAATATCAGTGACTTCAATCCCAGAGCATCAAGTGGGTCGGCGACATCGCTGCCAGAGAGTGGTAGCTTAGCACGACCTCTGAGTGGTGGTGCTCAACCAAGTGGGTCACGACTCTCCATGCCTCCTATCCCCCCGATGCCCCCGTTTCCTCCGTTTCCGCCAGTACCGCCAACATTACCATTTGGAGCTCCACACAACAACTTGGAGTCAGTGTATCGCGGGCAAGTGGAAGAGCGTGTCGTGGATTGCTGTCTGTTCAAGGTCCATGTGAAGCGAACGAACGACGACAGCGATCGCGGCGATCATGGCGGTCATGGCGGTCATGGCGGTCATGGCGGTCATGGCGGTCATGGCGGTCATGGCGGTCGTGGTGGGCGGGGCGGTCGAGGTCCCAGCGGAGGGCGTGGCGATCATGGCAGAGATAGAGGTCGAGGTGGTGGTAGGGGTGGGCGTGGTGGGTTGCGAGTCGAAAGTCCAGAACATGATCGTAGTTACCATTTCCATTTCGAAGTCAACACACGTGGTGATGCACCTCGGGAAGCTTACACTCCTGCAGCGGCACGAGCATCAGCGCGAAGACCGGGAGGTGAAGATCGATTTAACGGCGATAGGAATGAGTTTGATGTATTCGCGTTACAGAGCAAAGTCGAGCGTCACGAGCTGAAGCGCACAAAGAGCTTTGAGTCGTTGCGTGCCAGCGCAGTCGGAGAAGACCTGGAGCTTCCACCTCACATGCGAATGTACGAAGTGCTTGACCTAAGTCCATCAGCGCCACCACTTCACCCAGGTCAAGCATTCATCTCCTCAAGGAGAGGTCGATTCAGCCGCACGGGTGGTGCAGAGTTTCCGATGGCACGACTTGCTGATGACCAGATACCTCAGTATCCGACGGGTTCAAGACACTTCGATCTATCTCATCTTCCACCAAACTCCAGATTACACATCCAAAAAAGCAACTCTGACGAAGGCAGGTATGCGGACCGGAAGGTATCGGTGGATCAATTACGGAGAGGTGGTTCAGAGCAACAGCGAGACCAGACGCGGTACCAACAGCGACAGATGGAGCAGCAGAGCGATCAAGCGAGTCGCCAACTCGAGCAAGTACAACGCCAGAGAGAACAGGCAGCACGTCAAAGAGAGCAGCTAGAGCGTCGGAGATTAGAAGGAGATCGTCTGATGGCTGTTCAGAGTAAAGACCAAGCACAGCGAACGCAGAGTCTTCCTGTGATGAATTCTTATCCTGAAACAGCAGGTGCTGTGAGTCCGACATCGTACAGGCGCGAATTGGAGGTGTACAAGAAAGAACAAGAGTATCATCATGCGGAAATAACGCAGGCGGCGCTGGAAGGGATTGAAAAGGCAAAGTTGGAGGAAGAGCAATTGGCTGAGTCAGGCACGCTACGAACGACTTTGTCTGGAAGGAGGTATCGTGCAATATCGAGCGGTGATAGCAGTGCTCAAGCAGTCAACGCTCCCATCTCTGACACTAGGTTTATTCCTCGCGGGGATCAGCGGCGGATTAGCTTCACGGGACCATACCAAGCAGGCGCAAGCGACGTGAGCGACTATGACATCCACAATCAGTTCGGGAGCTTGCCGCAGACTTTCGAAGAGAACAGCTTCCTTGATGCGTTCCGCCCTCCTGGACAGAGCTCTTCAGAGACGATCACAACTCTGAGCGACGAGCCGCGGTTCCGAGGCACCAGTAGCTGGACAAACGGTCCGAGCTACAGCGCGTTTTCGCCGCCAATCTCGCCAACCAGCACCAGTAACGGCTCGTTCTTGCTCGGCGCAGCATCAGTATACGATCTGTATTCTCCGACGAACAGTATGACGCAGGATGACGATAATTTCCCGTCGGATCAGCTTCCGCCGGTGTATCGTTCGATTCGATACAGTGGTCCTCCTCCAGCGTTGATGAAGTCTCGGTTCGCGGAGTTCGATGACGTGCCAGGGCGTCGAGACAAAGTCCACTTCAATGCGTTTGCTCCTCCGAGCGTTGCGCCATCGTCCAGGCCGTTCCACTACACAGTGTGGGCGTTCCTGCTGAACCAGCGCGATGAGATGCGCGAGAAAGCCGAGATATTCGACCCCGCGGGACGAAAGCTGACGGTCGACACGAAACTCGACATCCGTCGTGGTGCGCTGGTCCACGTCACGTTGGAGACACCCGAGGGCTTTCGAGTAGTGGATGGCGGCGCGACGCAGGGTTTCCCATGGGAAGGAAAGATCTGCAACGCGACGTTTAACGTGCAGTGCACAGACGGTGCTGGCTTCGGCTCCGTGCTCTTCAAAGCCACCATCATTGTGGGTACAGAGGTAGCTGTGCTGCGCTCATATGTCAATGTGTCGTCATCAAAGTTGGATCCAACAGAACTGGAGGCACAGATGCTCAACTCGAAGCTTGAGGTACTCGAGAAGACGTTCGAGGAGATCCCGTACAAGTCGCTTGAGATGAAAGAGCTCGTCGGAAAGGGCTACTTTGGCGACGCGTACCGTGCGAGCTACAACGGCCAAGATGTGGTCGTGAAGACCATTCGAGCAAGCGAGTTTGGAGAGTCGAACGACCAGATCCTACAGGAGTTCCAGCACGAAGCAGCCGTGCTCAACATGTTTGGGCATCACCCGTGTGTGGTACCGTTCGTTGGCGCGTCGACGGACATTCGCTATCCGCTCAGTATTGTGACCGAGTACCTTCCGTATGGAAGCCTGGAGGACAACCTGCGCCAGCCAAACGCGAGTGAACAGTTCTCGATCCGGCAAAAGACTGCGATGCTGAAAGACGCCGCGGCGGGACTGCTCAATATCCACGAAGGCGGGTTCATCCATCGCGACATTGCTGCGCGCAACTGCCTGGTGGACGACAACCTGCGGATCAAGATCTGCGACTTCGGTCTCTGTCGGCGCGTGAGTGCAGTTGGCGGGTCGCTGATGAAGGACACGGTCGGGCCAGTCAAGTACATGGCGCCAGAGTCCTTGCAGCCGCCGCACTTGTTCTCCTACGACTCGGACGCGTACATGTTTGGCGTCCTCATGTGGGAGACGTACACCATGAGCTCTCCGTTCGCGTCGATGACACCTGTGGAGGCGATGCTGAAGGTAATGAATGGCGAGCGGCTCGCAGTTCCTGACAACCTGCCCGAGAGTCTGCGGTCGCTGATGGAGACCTGTTTCCACGAGACGCCAGCGCAGCGCCCGTCGATGTTTGAGATCCTGTCCACGCTCGATTCTACTCTGACGTCGTCCAATAGCAAAGCGTCGGCGGCGATGGCAGCAGCGAGCGCGTCATTGTCAAGCGCTACACAACTGCGTCAAGACCGCTCCATCTGGGTGTGATCGCTCTCTCGTCGTTCCTGACTTCAGAACTGAAGGACGTGAAGAGCAAGCAAGATTTGGTGCAGAAATGTGTGTAGCGAAAAGAGAAAAGTATGTATACGCGTGTCAATAAATTGTTGGTCTGCTGCTTCCACATATGCAACCATTCACTCAACAGGGAGGGTATTGGTTGATTGATGTCTGTATTTTTCCAATTGGTCGTATAAATGCGGCGTAAACTGTACCATTCCACAGGCACAAATTGAATTGAAAATGCGTGCATCCTAAATTGAACAGCTCGCTCAAAAAGCCAAGCGCCAATATGAAAGTGGTGCGTGCGTACGATTCTCTCTCGCTCGCTCGCTCGCTATCAACCTATATGCCTATCGATCGATCGATCACTCTATTAGTCGAAAGGTTGGTACATAGATCCCACGTGGTGCTAACCCACCCTTCGTCCCTATTTCCACCTATAGATCCAACTCGGTGGCGCCAACGACGCGCTCTGCCACTTCCTCAGCCTCGGCGGACTCGAGTTCCTGCTCGACTGCGGGCTGCCGGTGAGCGTCGCGGCCAGCACTTCGGATGACGCGCTGCGCATCCGCCTGCCGGCGCTGCACGCGGTCGATGTCGCATCGCTGGACGTGGTGCTGCTCTCGAACCACTACAGCATGCTCGCGCTGCCCTTCGTGACCGAGCAGCTCGGCTTCCAGGTATTTCGAGGAAAGAAGTATCATTGTGTGTGTTTGTGCAGTAGTAACCAGTGTGGCGGCGTTTGATATCGTACAGGGCGCGATATATGCGACGGAGCTCACGCTGGAGTTTGGCCGTATCCTGCTGGAAGAGCTCGCCGTGGAGGCGCAGACACGGAAGATCATGTTCGAGTATATTGACCCAGCAGCAGCACAGAGACAAGGTCCTCACTCTGCAATCATAACAGCAGCGCTGAAGCCATTCACGCTCGCGGACGTCGCCGCGTGCTGCGCGAAAGTGACGTGTGTCGAGTACAAGGAGGTGGTGGAGCTCTCGTACGGCGTGAGCATCACGGCGCTGAGCTCGGGCTTCAGCCTCGGTGCCAGCACGTGGCTCATCGAAGGCCCGAACGATCAGCTCGCGTACGTGGCGGCGGCCTCGGGCGACCTCAACCGCCACCCGAAGGAGCTCGACCTCATGCCGCTGGTCGACTGCGAGACGCTGCTGATCACGGACCTCAAGCCCGACCGCGACCCGCACACCAACACGGAGCGCATGGTCGAGCGCTTCCTCACGAGCGTAAGCCGCGTGATCGACCGCGCCGGCGTGTGCGTGATCCCGTGCTCGCCCACGGGTGTGCTCTTCGACCTCGTGGAAGCCGTGTACGCTGCATGCGTGCACAACAAGACGGCAGTGCCCATGTACTTTGTCGCGCCGCACGCGTCGCGCGTGATGACGCTCACGAAGCTCGGCGCCGAGTGGCTCTGCGAGAAGAAGGTCGAAAAGCTCTACGCCGGCGAGAGTGTGTTCCTGCACGAGACGCTGCAGAAGAACAAACTTTTCCAGGTCGAAGCGGACATTTCACCAGCGATGGCGTCCGTGTTTCAGGTTGGTGAAGGATATTGTTGTTGTTATTGCTGCTATGACGTATGTGGCTAATTCCTCTCATATCTTTACAATAGAGCGCCAGTATCGTGTTCGTGGGCCACCCATCGCTGCAATTCGGTCTCACGCCAGAGTTGATCCGAATGATCGGTGCAGACAGCCGTAATGCGCTGCTGCTCATTGGTAAGAGAGAGTTGCCAATGAGCAGCTCTGTGTGTGTTGCGATACATTAACATCGGTACTGACTGGACTAACTCATGTCTATGTTATTGCTTAGACCCATCGGTGGATCCTCTCGAGGCGCTCGTGTCGTACCAGTTGCTGGAGATTGAGAAAATCGCATGCCCCATTGACCCTCGACTGAGCTGCGGCGACGCAAACCAGTTCATCGCGCGGTGCTGCCCAAAGACTCTCATTGTGCCATTCGAGTACACGATCGAGCCTCCGAGCACGGTGGTTGGCGTGATTCAGGGCGATCAGAGCGAGTTTTCGCATTTCTCGCGCGTTCTGCCGCTCCACGAGCTCACGGCCGCGAAACCCAAGACCGACCTCTTGACGTTCCCCATGAGAACCCTCGATCCGATCATCCTCGACAAGTCGCAAAAGTACATTGACGGGAAGCTCGATCCAAGCGTACGTTGCTGCTTGGTTGTGCTGGTGTGCTTGCCAGATGTGGATTCGCTCGTCTGATAAGAGCGTTGTTTGTGTGTGTGGAATGAATCCAACAGTTGGCAGCGAAAGCAGTGCTGACAGAGGTGAGCGGGAAAGCGGCAGCGTGCGTCAGTGGCGTACTCAGTGTCAAGCGGAAGGCGTTTGTGCTCGAAGCCCCGCCATTAAATCCAGTGCCGGTGTCCTCATCAGGCGGACAAATCGGCGCAGCGGTAGCAGAGGGTGGAGCATCAAAACTCTCGGGAGGCAAACGCAAAGCGTCCAACCCGACGCTCTCTCCGTCGGTGACTACGATCAGCAGCAGCTCACAGCGCATGGAGTACCGCGAGAAGAGTGCGATCCTGCTTGGCCAAGTGGACGAAGACAAACTCGAAAAACAGGTGAAAACGGTGGGTACTCTACCGATTTGTTGTGTGCGGGTGAGTGGCATAATGCATTTGCTAACCGTAACCTCTTGTTTTATGTTTTGTAGCATGACCCGCAGGCACAAGTGTACATCTCACAAGGACAGGGCGACGCGGATGTGTTCATGAGCATCCCGTCGCTCGACGCGCGCATCACGCTCTGGAAAGAGGCGGCGAAGACCGTGATCGAGACCGAGAAGGAAGACGCCCGCGCGCTGCTCACATCCTTCATCCTGGCCCAGCTCGTCGTCATCCAGCAGTAAAAGCCAATGTACCTACCTATGCGTTGCTGTTGTGATCCCTCCATCCATCCATTCATTTATCCATATGATTGATTTGTTCGTTCAACATGACAACAGGTGTAGCCGTTTAGGTGAATGTGTGCATGTGTGCTGCTTTCTAATTGTGTGAAGCTGTCATCGTTGGGTAATTATAGACAGCTTCGCTTTGTGCTCTCCTTCCTGACGCAAGCGCAGAAACGAAATGGCGAGCTGATGAAAACGTTTCTGACAGGCTTGAAGCAAGAGATTGAGCGAGCGAGAGAGTGAACGGCGCAGCGTCATCACCATGAGCGAGCGCGTCGAGAGTATGAACGCCAAGCCGGCCATGTTCCAAGCAGGTAGCATCCCGCTTCGTTACTGATTTTGCTTCGTGTTGGGTCAAGTGAACACTGGTACTCATTCGTGATGCATGGATACTGATTGGTTGTTCATTTGTCAGGCATCTCCAACAAGTTCACGAAGCGCCATGTGGACAACTTCCACGACACGACGCTCACGGCGGCGTCAGCGGCAAAGCAGCGCGCCGAGAAGAAGATAGAGAAGCAGGCGGAGGCGATCGACAAGCAACAGAAGAAGATCGAGACCGAGGTTTGCCAACGTATTGGTTCTATCTATGACACCAGTTTGCATCCCCACCATCTCTCTAACAGATTCGCAACACTGATGCTCTTGTCTGTACAGATGAAGAAAATTGAAGAGATCACACTGAAGCTGCACCGGCAACAAGTGCGCGAGGCCAGGCGCCTGCGCAATCGCCTGCATTTCGCCGCCACACGCGTGCAGAACGCGTTTCGCCGCAGTCAAGAGCGGTGGCGCGTGACCAAGAGCATCGCTGCGAGTCGTATTCAGTGCCGTTGGCGAGGGTTCATCGCACGTGCGTGCACTGCGTCTCTTAGAGCTCGGTTTCATGATGAAATGGAGAATAGCGCGGCTTTGGTAATCACCAGGAGTTTTCGAGTATACGCCTGCAGATTGGCTCGTGAGCAGATGGTCATTGAGCGGGAGTACGCGGCACTGGTGATCCAGAGTGTAGTGCGCATGCATTTTGCCGAGAAGGTTGCCGTGCAAATGGGGATACAGAGATTTGAAGAGCGCGAGCGACACCATGCAGCCACAGTGATCCAGAGCAACGCCAAGAGCTTCATGACGCGTCTCATCTACCTTGACGTGCTCTACGTGATCTGCCGCATCCAGGCTGTGATGCGTGGGTTCCTGATCCGCAGACGCCTCCAGTGGGTCGCAGCGATCGACACCGACGGCATCTGCAAGTTCCAGGCACTCGCTCGGGGCTTCTTGACTCGCCAGCGACTGAGTCATCATCTTTGGGAGCTCCGCGATGGAGAATATGTGAAAAATGACTCGAGGTTCAAAGTGGACCATTATGATGTGGACAACCGAAGAAAAGAGTCAGAGCGTTCAGCTTCAACGAATAGTAGTCTCGAATCGGTGGACGGTCAGCCTGATAATGGAGCTGCTCATCAGAAAGAGAAGCGAGTGCGCACCATGAAAACAGCTGCGAAGCCACCACTGCAGCCCGAGCCGATCATCAAGCGCTCCCACTGGCTACCTGCCGGCGCGAGCTTCAACAAGAGGCTGCCGGTGCTGCCCGCCAAACAGTGCACTCCTGTGATCGATTTTGATACTGATCACGATGATCACGATGATCTCCACAGTCTGACGTCCGACCTCATCAACACTCGCTCGTCCCGGACGCCCAAGAAACGAAACCAAAGGAACCGCCCGCCTCGTTTGGCACCCGTGTCGCCCCCTGTGAATGGTGGTGTGGATGCTGCGCCTGTTAGACTACCGACAGAGGCTGAGACGGAACTTCAGCAGGTGAATCTAGCTCTCGAGAAGCTGCGGCGCGAAGAAGAGCTGAAGCACAAGCTCCTCTGTCGGAAAGCGCAGGAGAAGCGCAAACTGGAGTACGAGCAAAAGCTCAAGCGTGAGCAAGAGGTACGTTAATAGACTACAGGGTGTTGGCGTTTTTTGTGAGGCTCTTCCAATTTCTTTCCGTTCGCTTTGTGTTGCAGAGCGAAGAGAACGAGCGGAAGCTCATGGAACGCGAAGAGAAACTCGCGCGACTGCTGCTGAAAGTGCTGCACCGGCGATCGAAAGAGGTGAAAATCAAGAAAACGTCCGCCGAGCAGCAGCGCGAAGAGCGCGAACGGATCGCGATGGCGCGTGATGAGCGTCAGACGCGGCTGCTCATCAAGCTCGCTGCTCGCCAAGCGCTTCTAAAGAAAACCCAAGTGGGTACAGCGAGCTGCAATTCTGGAGTTAGTGGTGCTAGTGGTGCTTCAGCATCCACTATCACGATTAGCACTAGCGTCATGCCTCCACCGCCTCGCATGAAAGGCAACAGGAGTCGATCAGAGCTTCATTCGACTGGTGGCAGCAGTTCAAAGCACTCACCTGGCGCCAAGACCATGAGCGAGGGTCCCCAGGACGACGACAACGACAACGATATGTCGTTCCTCGACATCGATTTCAAGATCCCCGAGTCCATGCAAAAGAGCAAGAAGGGCAGATTCAAGAGTAGCGTCAGTGGTGGTGGCAAGAAACACAAGAGACAACTGAGCAAAGGCAAGAAAGCGACATCTTCAGCATCAGCATCAGCATCAGCATCAGCATCAGCATCAACATCAGCATCTGCTGGTGGCGAAGGTAACCAGGAAGAGATCGCCACCAGCACTGGGACCAGTAGCTCACGAGTTTCAGGTGACAACAACAGCAGCAAGAAGCAAACAGACAGGCGCTTGAGGGCCGAGATTGCGGAGAACGACTTTGAATTCGATTACGGGAGCGAGTTTGAAGAGGTCATCGACGAAGCCAAGCTCGGGTGGCTTATCTGTTGATATTGAGCAACGCAAGAGAACCTGACCAAAGCGTCCTTAGGCTTCCGTGTTCTTGCGGCGGAACAAGTAGAGGTAGCCCGAGCCGAGCGGCGGGTCCTCCGACACCGCGACCTTGTCGTCATTGAAGATGATCCAGCGGCCGTCCTTCTTGATGTGGCTCACGTAGTGACCCGAGTTCGTGTTCTTACCGATGTGGCTCACAAAACCCACGAGCGAGTACTCGCCGACCGTGCCATCGAGGCGCTTGGCAGACCCGTCTCCACTCGAAGAAGCACTGGCGGACGAGCTTTCACTCTGAGCCTTCGCGACTGCGGCGTCCAGGTCGTCCATGTGGCTGAAGAGCCACTCGGCGGCTCGATCCGGGTTGCCGTCGGTCTGGCTCAGCGCGCACTTGGCCTGGTCTTCGCTAAAGCCCATCGCGCCGAGCATCGAGACGTGCTCCATGTTGGCTGATGAAGTACTGCCGCTCCCACCACTTGAAGACGAGGCATTCTGCAAGACTGGCGGATCGTTGAAGTCTGGGTCCTCCATGTGGCTGAAGATCCACTCCATCGCAGTCTCCGCGTCTGCATTCCCCGTGGCGATCGCTGCGCGCTTGCAGCCGTTCTCCGAGAAGCCCATGGACACCAACTGGGCTACGAGCGAGTCATCTGGGGTGACCACGCCACTATCCGACGACGCACCACCTCCTGCTGTGGTACTTGAAGAAGAAGTGTCCTCTGGAAGGAGCTCCTCGCCGTCGGTCAGTCCCGACGATAAGTACTGGCTCAGCGAAAGCTCTTCAGGGACGTTCACGACCACGTCGAGCTTCTCGGGGGTCCAGTCCTCCGAGACGTAAAAGCGGCGCATCTGCACCAATAAGTATCTTGGGAAGGACTTGAAGCGCACAGTTTTCTGCGCAAGCCCCTTTTTGCCCGTCGCCGACGACAGGAAATCCTCAATCACCTCTGGTGCGAGCGTCTTGTCGAGACACGCGTGGAATGGCACGACCGGCACCACTTTCTCTTTGTCTGTTCCATCGATGCTGCTGCTGGTGACTTTGCTCTCGCCGTCATCGATGCGCTGACGCTTCTGCTCGATGCTCTGGTACTCCTTCACTTGGCTCGCATTCGTCGCCGCGTCAAGCGGGATCTGTAGCTGGATGAATGCGTCGTCGCGCGCCACGTACTTAACTTTCTTGGACGCGAGGCATTCAACGCGGTCCTCAAACGCAAATTTGAACAGACTCGCGGTTGGCAGGTCGGCGCCAGCGCTACCATCTTCACTATCAAGGAGCGGACCAATGCGACCCGCAGCCACGCGCTCGCTTCGCGTGAGGAAGTCCAGGAGATGCTGAAAGTACTCGACCGCGTCCTGCTGTTGGCCCGTTGAGAAGTCCGGGTGGCCTTTGCCCACAAGCCCACGGAACGTGCTTGGACGGAGCTCCACGTTGCTGAGCTCCTCGTCGTCTTCATCACTATCAGCAATGGTCTTGGTGTAGGTATCCGAGAGCACCGCGGTGGCGAGCTTGGCCATCTGCACCGCAACGTCGTCCGCCGGGTGATCCGTCGTGGTGCGGAAGATGCTGTTGGCGGCGTCAAAGTAGCGGCGCTTGACCTCGGGCAACGCGAGGAAGAGCTGCAGCACCGAATTCATGTAGCAGCTGTTGCCTAGGTTCTTGAAGCCAATGTGGCCCGCGCCGGAGACCGGCTGGAGCTTCTTGCCGGACTCGGTGATCTTGTCGAACTCGTAGTTCATGTTGAGTCCGACCTGCAGTTCGTTCATGGATTTGTCGGTCTTCTTCATGTTGTTGATATTGATGCCGAAGTGCTGCAGGTGGCTCTTCAGGTGCTTGTTCGTCACCATGTCGTCCTCGTCCGCCGCGTAGCTGTACACGTCGCCGCCTTCTGCTGTGATCGTGCCCAGCTTGACCGCCAGCGGGTACAACGAGCCCGTGTCCTTGTAGTGGTTGAGCGCGGCGCCGCAGCCACCTGTGCCGTCCCAGTTCTTGCGCCCGCAGCCAATGAAGCCGTCTGAGAGGTTGAGCCACAGGTTCTCCTGCTTGTCGCAGTCCGGGGCCTGACACTTCCACGCGGAAGGGTTGGACGAGATCTTTGGCGCGTCCGGCAGTTGGATCAGCGCGTCCGCGTACTTGCTCTCCTTGAGCTCCTCGGCCCACGAGGACACCTCCTCCACGACTGTGTTGCCGGCGTGGTTGAGCAGCGCCTGCACCGCGTCCTGGACCTTCTGCGGCACCTCTGGCGCGTCCGCTGCGATGCGCAAGAGCTCCACTTTCGTGTTCCCGGGCGAGAACGCGACCAGCTCGTGGGTCTTGATCATGTCGTACTTGTCCTCCGCATTGACCGCGAAGCCACCGTCACCGCCGATCGCAAGCTTGGTCGGCGCTTCCGCTGCCGTTGCTGTTTTATCGCCAGCACTAGCAGCAGGCGCCTTCTTCACGCGCCGGTGCTTCTGGTGCAGATAGAGCTGTGGGGCGGAGCTGCGCGCCAGGTCGAGCGGCAGGAACGCCGCGCCGAAGGACTGAAACGTGCTCAGGTTCGTGAAGAGTCCGCCGGCGGAGAGCGCCGAGTCGAAGGAGAACGCGCACTCGTCGCGGTAGACGCGGTCTGAGGCCCTCGCCACGTGCACGCGCGGCGCCAGCTCCTGCAGCTGCTGCGATGCCATGCTAGAGATGTGGGTTGCTTTCAAGTTTCTTTTTGATACCAAAGTATCAGCCATGAGAGATCTTTTGTTTGACACATTACTATGGACGTTCAAATTATGGTCGCATTTTTGTGGCGGAATGGTACCTTTGGTTTTCGTCTGGAGTCGCATTGGATGTCCTTTGTGCCCTCACTAAACATATATTACAGTAATTTTGCAGACACAAGACACTACATATGCATACATCTAAACATGCAAAAGTTCTCTTCATAACTGACTGTACACCCTTCGTGCAACATTCTTGCAACGTTCTTACAACATTCTTACAACATTTGTGCTTGCTTTGTGTTTCCTTCGTGGTGCTGGTATGTCACGGCTTCATTCTGGAAAATGGCGCCTGGTCCGTCCGTCCCATCAGCAGCGATGGCGGGCGATGACAGAGGCGCAGGAGCAGCAGTAGCTGGTGTGACGTCTGCGGTGGCGGACGCTTCAACGCCAACCGTAGCAGCAACGGCGGGCATCTTGCCGGAGTTGCCGCTGCTGAGCAATCACAGCGAGCGCAAGATCATCCATTTCGCCAAGCTCTACCAGCGCGCGCAGGACGACGACGCGTTCGAGTCGCTCGGCGATCTGGCGGAAGAGCTCGCGGCCGTGGCGCGGCAGCGCAGGAAGAGTGCGGAGAATGCGAGCGGCGCCTCTACTTCGTCGTCGTCGTCCACGTCTTTGAACGCTGCAGCGGCGGCAGCAGCATGGTCTGGCGCAGACGCCGCTGCGAACCCAAACCGTCTGTTGTACGCGCCGGATCAGCTCCAGTTGCTGCTCACATCGCACGAGAACCCGGGGGAGAGCGCGGCGGACCACTTGCCGCACGCGTCGAAGAGCGCGGACGCGAAAGGGAAGCCCATGGTGCGCTTTATCGCGACGTCCTCATCGCCGTTCGTGAACGCGCTGAATGTCGAGAGCGCGAACCACCTGCGCCAGGCGCTCGAGCAGGATCAGCGCGACGAGCTCTACAACAAGGTGCAGCAGATCCCGTGGGAGGAGAACATCCTGTGGGGGATCGACTTTGCCTCCAAAGAGAAAGATGGGAGCGCTCAGGACGAGTCGATCGTAGAGACAGAGGACACGACAGGTCACGCTAGTAGCAGCAGCAGTGGGTTTCAGGACCGGAGGGGCAGCAGCAATAACAGCAGCAACGCTAACCAACCGACGTACAGTTACGATCGGAACCGCCTGTCAAGCTCTGGTGGTGGCAGTAGCGGCAGTGGTAGTAGCAGTACTACTGCTGGCCCAAGTTCAACCTCGCAGCAGAATCATCAGTCGACAGCAGCAGGCTCAACCACATTCCAACGCGCGAAATCGTCGACAGGAAGGAATGAACCGACGGTTATCCCAACGCTTCCGCAGATGAGCGAGGGCTTTGACATGACCAAACCCCGCAACTACCGCTGGGAGATTGAGGACGAGAAGACCGACAAGAAGTCCAAGACAGCAGGTGCATCTATCAGCAGTGTCAGTGCTGGCAGTACTGCGAAAGTGGCGACGGCGGCGAACCTCCCATGTCCGCTGAACAAAGATCTGCAGAACGACTCGTGGATCGACGCGATCGGCTGGAGCTCGACGCAGGACATGCCCGAGAGCAAGCTAGTGCTGGATGACAACGACTCGCTGCTGATCTTCTCGGTGCCCGAGATGGAGGACATCCGTCCAACGCTGCGCATCCCCGAGCGAAAGCTCGGTGCTGCCGAGCAACGACTCGAGCAGCTGGACAAGCAGCGGCGCGAGAAGAAGCAGCGTATCGACGAAGTCATGGGTCGTCTTGAGTTTGGCGAAGAGACTGCCGAAGGAAGACTTGGCACTGAAGGTGGCGGCAAGAAATCCAAGGACACGCGTGTGGTCAAGAACATCGGGCTCGTGCACCACTCGCTGCCGGCGATTAAGCTCTCACTCACGAAACCAGAGCTCCCGAAGACCAAACTGCGCGACTTTCACCGTCCGCGCGGCAAGTTTAAGATCAACGAGCGGCTCCAGTTTGCGCCGCCGCCGAACGTCACGCTCACGCAAAAAGAAGAGAGCGCGATGATCACGCAGATCAAGAAGAGCTCGGACCTGAACCCGACGGCGGGCGGGAAACTCATCTTGGTGGAGTACACGGAGCAGAACCCGCCGATGCTCTCGAACCCGGGCATGGCGGCGCGCATCCTGCACTACTGGCGTCCTCCCGACCAGGACGACGACGTGGGTATCGGCAAGAAGAAGGCGAAGAAGGTAAAGCCAAAGCCTCCAGACATGAAGATGGGGCAGGTGATCACGCTCGGCGACCACGACGAATCGCCATTTGTGGGCGACATCCCTGCTGGTCGGGTCGTGACATCGCTGAACTCGAAATTGTTTAAAGTGCCGATCTTCCCGCACAAAGCAGCTGCTCCCTTTGTGGTGAAGCCTGAGCACCGGAACTCGGGTGACTACGAAATGTTTCTGTTGTGCCGCTCCATTTCCAAGGGCAAGAAAGGTGGCGCGATTGGCGGACAGGCCAAGACGACGGTGCACGTGATGGAAATGCCAGAGCTGTTCGTCGCCGGCCAGGTCGAGCCGCAGATCGAGGTGCCTGCGCCGAACTCTCGCAGCGCAAACGATTTCATTCGTCCGTACATGTCGTTCCACATTCTGCGTCTGTTCAAGAAGGCGAGCGATGGCGAACGCCTGAAGATCGAGGACATTGCGCGCGCGTTCCCGAACCAGTCGGGCACTGCGATCCGAAAGCGCATGAAAGAGGTCGCGACGTTCGAGCGCGGCGGCAATGACTCGGGCTGGTGGAAGAAGAAGGCCGCGTCGCAGCTGACGAGCGAAGAGGAGATCCGCGCGAGCATCCCGCCCGAGTCGGTGTGTCTGTACGAGAGCATGATGTCGGGTCACCGCCGCTTGCTGGACATTGGACTGACGAAACTCTTTACGCCGTCGGGTGTAAACGGAGCGATCAACCATTTGCTCAAGCGTCTGGAGCTGCGCAAACAGAGCCTCTCTGCGAAACTGATTGAGCCGCTGAACCTGGAGCGCCGCGCGAAGGAGAAGGCCGACGAAGAGCTCTGGAAATCTGATCCGATGATCCGCAAGCTCGAGACGGACATCCAAGTGGCGCGTTACATTGATGAGCAGCTTCAGCTGACACCGTGGAACTTGACGAACAATTATGTGGAGTGCCACTTGCAGGGCAAAGGCTCGGGGATGCTCAAGCTGGGTGGTATCGGAGATCCCACGGGACGCGGTGAGGGCTTTAGCTTTGTTCGTGTCCCTCAGTCGCGTGCGAAGAAGAAAGAGGGTGAGGAAGAGGCGGCTGCTACGGGAGGAAACGCGAGTGCGGAGGCAGCAGCAGTTCAGAAAGCGGTGGCTGCTGTGACCGGTACGACTGCAGATTTGCGAAAGCTGAAGATGAAAGAGGCAGGTGACGTGCTGCGCAACCTCGGTCTCGCCGAGGCGGATATCAAGAAGCTGCGCCGTTGGGATCGAATCCACATGGTGCGAGAGCTGAGTAGCCGCGCGACGGCGCATGGTGTCGCGGGTAGTTTGAGCAAGTTCGCCCGTGGCGCGCGCAAGTCGCTCTCGGCGCAGCAGCAGGAGTACCGCAAGAAGTGCGACGTGATCTATGAGCGCCAGATGGACGTGCTGAGCTCGACGAAGACGACTTTCTCGTCGGACGAAGAGTCAGAGGGCGACGACGACTTGGACGAGTGGGAGAAGGACATTGAAGCCGGTATCACCGGCGGCAACGAGATGGAGAAGATCGCGAAGCGTGGTCCAAAGAACCTGTTCGCGAAAGACGGTGGCGGTCTGAACCGATCGCGCGAGGTGCTCGCGGAGCGTGAAGATGCTGTGGAGTTGCGTCGCTTGATGGAGGAGATGAAAGAGGATTCCGGATCCACGAGCGCGGTGCGGCGTCCGGATGTCGACGCGAGTAAGTTGCGCAACCAGCTGCGCGCGAGCGGCATCAAGGAAGGCTCTTCAGGGGCAGCAGGGGCTTCGTTTGGGACGATGAGCCGCCAAGGGTTTGCTGCCTCGCGAGGCGGGTCTGTCATCTCGTCCGCGTTGGTGACGCCCACTGACCACATGTCTCGCTCGTCGTCACCAACGCATGGGCGGTCCACGAGCATGCGATCCGAGCCTCCGAGCGCGACGAAGAAGGTCCCAGGACGGAAAGTGCTCAAGCGAACCACACGCACGATCGAAGAGGACGGGACGGAGACAGTCAAGATCGAGTTCATCGTGGACGATCGCCAGATCGGCCGCTTCAAGGCGATGCAGCAGCGCAAGGAGCGCCAGATGAAGACTGAGGAGCGCAACATGCTGCGCAAGCGCAAGCGTATGCTCGCGTTGGAAGACGACTCAGGTGGCGTCGCCAGCGGTGGTGGTGGTGGTGGTGGCAGCCAGAGCCTTCTCGACAAGGCGAAGAAGCGCAAGCAGCTCCAAGAAGAGCTCAAGCAGCTGCAGATCACCGAGGAGCAGAATAAGGGCTACCAGGAGATGCTGCAGAAGCAGGGCGAAGAAGGCGTGCTCGGCGGGACGCCTCAGAAAGGCGTGATCCGCTGCACGCAGTGCGGTCAGGCGGGTCACATGCGCACGAACCGCAGCTGTCCGTTGTACATGGCGGACGAAGTGCGGTCGTCGTCGTCCAAGAAGGCTGGCGGTGACGGGTCGGAAGACAATGCGACCCCACTGAAGCTCAAAGTGAAGAAGATGGCACCAGTGTCCTCTGCAAGCGACGATCAAAGGAGCGTGGAAAAGATCACGGTGAACCTGTCGGAACTGCGCGAAGGAGCGCGCAAGCACCACGCGGAGAAGAAGCGCAAGCGGATGCAGGAAGTGAAGGAGCAGGCGGAGCTCTACAAGCGTCCGTACATGAACAACGTGGTGAAGCAGAGCCGGTCGCGCATGCCCGTGGAGCACCTGAAATGCAATCTGGAAAACGTCGTGAACAAGTTGCTGGACATGCCCGAGAGTGAGCTTTTCCGCGACGCCGTGGACCGTGCGCTCGTGAAAGACTACTACTTAATCATCAAGCAGCCGATGGACCTGGGTACGATCCAGAAGAAAGTGGACGAGCAGAAGTATGACTCGATGCGCGAGTTCATCAAGGACCTCGAGCTGATCGTGAGCAACTCGAAGATCTACAACGGCGAGCCGACCAAGTCTCTGATCACGGCAAACGCGGTCAAGGTACTCAAGCGCGCGCAGGAGGAGCTCGCGACGCTGAACGCAGAGGGCGGTGTGCCGTCCTCGCAGTAAGTAAGGGTGTGATGGCGAAGATGGCGAAGCTCAGAGAATCTAAACAACAGCGGCGACAACAACAGTGGTATCTGATGCATAATGGAGACTCGGGTCGCGATTCGCGAATGCGACTACCTTGACCAGCAACCCAACAACAAAAATCTGACACTCAAGCGACAGCTTCATATCGATATCAAACCGGACAACCAGAGAGGAACCCACCCATCAAAGCACGACCCGCAATCAATCAATCAATCAATCGCTCCTGAGGATTCAAGAATCGACGTCAGAATAAGCGGCAGTGAGAGTGAGACGACTGACTGGAAGAAACATGCAATGATGTGCTTTATCTAAACAAAACCAAACGAAATCAAACAACAATGTTTATCATAAGTGCCTGCATGTGTCTAATCCTCTAGCTACTGCAAACTGATCTGGAGATGGGACCACAAAATGGCCAAGTCGCCGTCGCTGGTGTCCTGGCTGCCGTGTCACCCTCCTTCCTTCGCGTGACTCAAGAGCTCTTCGTAGTACTTCATCTTGTCGTCGAGGAAGAGAATCGCCTCTTCCTTCGCGTCCAGGACCTGCTTGAGCTTCAGCACCGTCAGTCTGTCCCGTCATAACATGCAATTATTATACAAAGTTAGTCCACATGCTATAAAACTGGCAGCAAATTTATTTTGTAGGAAACGGTTGGTTGGTTACCTGAGCTGCGCGACTTCGTCTTTCACATCCAGACCACCGCCAGCAGCACCGTACAGGAGATGCTTGTCACACGAAGAGGGCGATGAAGACGAACCACAGAGCTCTTTCACAGCAGCAGCTTGGGGCTGCGCTTTGCCGCCTAATGGTAGTTCACCAAGTTGCCGAGCCGATTTCCGATGTTTGTCAGCGCTGCCATCCTCCTCTCGAGCGTACTTTAAAGCCGCATCGCGATCGAAAATCGCGTCAAAGTCGCCGTAGTTTGGCTCACTCGCAGCATCTACCTCTTTCTGGTTCTGAGTGTCGCTGCTGCACATAGCGAGCAGCTCGTCCCCCAGGTCGTCGAGCTCCACCGGCACAGCGTCCGCATCCGAGGCGTCAACGAGTCCATCATCGTCATCGCTTCCATCACTATCATCTTCTCGCTGGTTGTCGTACGCCAGCTTCGTGTTGTTTGTATTCTCCTGACTGACCACCAGGTCCATAAAGCCTAGTTCGCTGCCTTCGAGCACCGCGAGAAGCGACGCGCGGCGCTCGGTGCGACCCGCGTCGCTCGACGTTTTCCCCAGAATCGCGCGTTCGAACCACGTGTCGAGCGAGTTTAAGTGCTTGAGCACCAAGCGCCGCGCTTCAGGCGACAGCTTCTTCTTTGTGCTGATGCCAGGTATCCTGTCACCCTCACTGTCACCTCCATCATAGCCGAAAGCGTTGTACTCAGTCGTGGTAGTATTGCTATCACTCAGTAGCTCCTGAAGAGCGCTCCAGGACCGGAACGAGTGGAACTCTTCGCCCTGCATCTCGCTTCGGCAATTGGACTCGTCAAGCCGCTGGGTCAACAAAGTCACTCGAGCTTCCAGTTGACAAATATGAGCCAGAAGTTGGGTTTGCTCTGCCTTCCAATAACCTTCAAGTTGCTCTCGAATCCGCTTCTCCTGTTGTTGCATCTGGCTCTGGTGCTGCTGCTTCAGATCCTCCAGTCGCGCGTTCGCCGACGTCTCCAGCAGCTTCACGGACGCCTCTCGCTTCTCCACCTGCACGTTTTTCTCCACCAGAGCCTGGCGCTCTCTCTCCAGCTCCGCGAGTTCATTCTGGCGCGCCTGGGACCTGCGAGCCGCGCCAGAAGGGTCCTTTGCGTCAAGCTCAATCTCTCGGCACTGGAGCTCCGTGAACTGCTGCTTGGTCGCGTGGAGCTCCTTGCGCACACTCGCGAGGTCGAACTCAAGTTGCAGTTTATTCTCCAACTCGACGCGGTACGTGGCCTCGCACTCATCTGCATGGAGCTTGGCAGCCTCGATCTGCGCTTTCACTTTACGGACAGCGTCAGGTGAGACGCATGCCTCCAGTTCCTGGTACTTGAGCTCCCAGTCACGGCAGATTGCCTGGCTCTGCTCCATTCCCTGTTTAAACTGAGCCGTGGAGCTGTTGTACTTTGCTTCCCACTGCTTGAGCTCAGCGAAATGACTGGATTGCGTGCGTTCCAGGTACACCTGCAGATTTTGAGCAATAGTCTCATGGTTCGAGATCTTCGCGTTGAGCAGCTCGGTTTTCGCCTCGAAGTCGCTCTGAAGTGCCTGGAGTTCGTTGGTTCGGGCCTCGTGCTGCTCTTCCCATTGCTTGGTGAGACCTAGGGCCTCCTGTAGCTCCTGGCCGTGGTGCTGACTCGTTATTGAGAGCTGGAGCTCGTATCCGTCGAATACTTTGTCCAATTCCGCGCATTTCTCGCCCAACTGACGCTCCAGTTCGAGGACCCTGGCAGTGTTCGCCTCGGCTTCATTTGCACTTGCAAGTTCTTCCGTCTCGTGCCTGAGAACGGTCAGTTGAGCCTCCGAGTCCGCCATCATTTCTTCTCTGAGTGCCTCCAGTTGATCGCTATGGAGTGATTTCGCCTCTTGAAGTTGGTTCTCAAGCGCATCTGCTCTTGCGACAGCGACTGCGAGCGATTCCTCGACCTCAGCGAGAAGCAGCGTCTGGGAGTTTAGGGTTTCCTCCGATTGTCTAACCTGGAGCTGTGCATTCTCGAGCTCTCGGATTTGCTGATTAGCTGTCTGTAGATCAAGCTCCAGCACTGTAACTCGCTGCTTCAGATCTGCTTTCTCAGTGCTCAGCTGCTCACGCTCCTGCATTACAGCAACAAGTTGCTCTCCCAGGCTCGAGATGCTGTTGTTCAGCAACGCGACGGCCTCTTTGTGCTCAGCCTCGAATCCCACAATCGCTGAGCTCTTAAGTTCGCAGCTTTGCTCCAACTCCTGGATCCGAGTCAAGTAAGCCGCATTGGAAACATGAAGAGTAGCTTTATCAGCTTCAATCGCCTCTAACTGACTGGCAATCGCCTGAATTTGGTTCTCAAGATCTGAGACCTTGGTGCTCTGAGTCATTGCTGACTCATGATGCCTTGCGTCGGCCAACTCATCGTACTGCTCGTACGCGACGCGGAGTTCGTGTGCCAGCGCCGTGACTTTGGTCTTCCACGCCGCCGTGAGTTCTCGCAGAAAGCGGCACTTCTCCTGGAATTCGAGCTGCTGCGCCTTCAATTCAGCATTTTTCGCTTGAACCTCGGCTTTTCCGGCGCTCGCTCTGATCAATTGGTTCTGCAGCTCAGAGCTCTTGGATGTGAGCTCCTGGAGTTGGCGTTCTAGTTCTGCTTTCTGGGCGTTCTTTTGCGTCATTTGCTGCTGAAGCACGGTGAATTGGGCTTCGACGCTGTTCGTACTATCTTCCAGAACCTTCACGCCGGACTCGAGCTCGGCGTAGTGGGCTTCAGTGGCTTCGCTGCGCGTCTTGAGCTCCTCGTAAATGCGCTGCAGGTCGGAATACTGCGCCTCGAGACTGGCTGAGCGCTCGAGTGCTGCCTCCATGTTACTTGCCGCGCGTCGGATCTGTTCTTGGGTGTCGTGCTGCTGCGCCGTGAGATCACTCACTTGCTGAGTTGAAGCTGTCAAGTCGGCTTCTAGTCGCTGAATCAAAAGCGCCTGTGCCGCAGCTGACGTGGAAGGCTCGTCTACCGTTTTACCGGCTTCCGGGTTAGCTATCTGTGCTTGTACAGAGCCAAGTTGACACTTGAGCTCCGCTATTTCCTCAACCGACTTTGCATTTGATCTGTGAGCAGTATCAAATTCTTCTCTCAGTAGTTCATGGCCGGGGGACGCACGCTCGCGTTTCTCCTGGAGCTCGAGTGTTTGCGCTTTCAACTCGACGTTTTCTTCTTGAAGCTCCTCATTCTCAGCTCTTACAGAAGCAACTTGGCTCTGGAGGTCAGCGTTCGAGCATGCCAGCTCATCAACGTGTCGCTCAAGCTCAGCTTTTTCAGCAGCCTCCTCGACGGTTTGCTGCTGAAGTTCCGATACTTGAGACTCGAGACACTGGTTCCGCTCTTCCACAAACTTGGCACTCGACGCCAGTTCATCACAGCGAGATTTAGCTGTTTCGTGACTTGTCTTGAGCTCTTCGAAGGCTCTCTGCAAGTCAGAATACTGTGTCTCGAGGTTCCTCGAACTCGACTCCAGCTTCACCAAACGGGTTTCCGTTGCTTCATGGATCGCCTTGAGGTCGTCGTACTCATTCTGCAAGTCAGTATACTGTGTCACCAAGTTGCTCGCCACTTGCTCTTCATGGTAACACTGCTGGTGCTGCTGCTCTGCCTTCAAGTTCTCGACTTGCTGCGCTGAGGCTGCTAGTTCCACCTCCAATTTCTGGATCAATAGCTTGTGGGACTCGACTGACGCTCTTAGATCGTCTGCTGACTCGGCTTCCAGTTTTGAAACCTGCGCCTGTGCAAAACCAAGTTTGCTCTTGAGTTCGTTTACTTCTCTACTCAGCATAGCGTTCATTCGCTGAGCAGCGTCGAGCTGCTCTCTCAGACTTCCGTGATCGTGTAATGTACGGCCGCACTCCTTCTGGAGCTCAACTTGAAATGCCTGTAGCCCAGTGGTGTGCTCTTGAAGCTCTGCGTTCTCAGTGTTCGTCTTGTCAAGTTGACTCTGAAGCTCCAAGACCGTAGACGCGAGGTCGCTGAGTTGCTGTTCCAGTTCAGCTTTCTGCACATTCTCCTCTACAATTCGCTGCTGAAGCTCAGCCAACTGAGACTCAGCGCTCGCGTTGCTCTCTTCCAGTACCTTCGCATTCGACTCCAGTTGTGCACAACGGGCTTCAGATGTTTCATGGCTCAGCTTGAGCTTCTCGAAGACTTCCTGTGATTTGGAATACTGTGACTCAAGGCTCGTGAAGCGCTCATTTGCTGTCTCTAGGTCACTTGACGCGCGTTCTATCTTTGCGTCGTTGTCGTGCTGCTGCGACATCATGTCGCTAACTTGTTGAGCTGACGTTGCGAGTTCCGCCTCTAGCTGCTTAATCACAAGCGCCTGGGGCTCGGCTGCCTCTGTCCGATCGGCTGCTGATCTTGCTCCCAGCTCAATCATTTGCGTCTGCACAGCGCAGAGTTCGTGCTGGAGCTCAGCTGCTTCCTCAGCCAACCTCGCGTTGAATTCGTTTGCAGCTTCAAGTTGAATTCTCAGGTTTTCATGATCACGGGATTGATCTTCGCTGCGTCTCACGTAGTCTTCCCGTTCTTGTACCTGAGCTTGAGCAAGCGCTAGCTGCTTCTGCATCAAACATAGCCGACTCTCTTCACTCTCTTGCTGCTCCACCAGGGCTCTGTATTGCTCGTCAAGGTCCAGCTTGTCCGACGTCATCTGCGCGAGACCGTTCTGCAAGTCCACAAGCGCCGCTGCCTTCACACTCAAGAACTCTTCATTCTCCTTTGACGCTAGCGTTTTCGCACTTTCCAGGTCTTTGTATCGAGTCTCCAGCAGTGCGTTCTCGGCTTCAAGGGCTCTGCGCCGTTCTTCAGCAGCAACTAGTTCTGATTCTAAGACCAACGTCTCTTGCTCCATCTCAACTTGCTGGGCAGCAGTTTTTGCTATTTGAAGCTCTTCCTCCAAACTCATAATGCGAAGCTTGCTGGCGTCACATGAAGCTGAAAGCTCGACGCACTTGGCGTCCAGCTGCCCGCACTTGACCTCAACCACACAGAGCTCGCTCATGACGTCCTTCAGGTCCTCTTTAAGGGACGCAGTGAGCTCCTGTGCAGCGCTCAGTTCCGTCTCCAGAGCGCTTACTCGCTCGTGAAGTCCCGCGATCGTGTCTTCAGCCTGTTTCCCATGCACCTGGGCGTCGTATAGCTCTTCTTCCAAGTGCAGCACTGTGTCCGTCTGGTTCTCGAACGACATCATGAGCTTCAAGTGTTGGTCTTCCAGGGCCTCGGCTCTCACGAGAGCATTCTGGAGCTCCTGTTTGATCCTCTCAACCTGCGAGGTCGTAGTGACGATCGCATTGCCACCAGCTCCTATTTCAGTTACTTGGTGAGCCGTGTGGTCCATCAAAGTTGCAGTAGCAATGCCAGGCATGTTGCTAATACCGAGGTGGCTGTGGCGTCGCTCGATCATCACCGCGTTGAGCTTGGAGATCGCTTCGTTGTTCTGCTTCTCAATCTCGCTCGTACGCTCCATGTACTCGCGCATCTCGCGATCTGCGAGCGTCGAACACGCGTCGTGGAGAGCGGACGAGGATAGTTCAGTAGGTCTCTTGCCTTCAGTAGCATCTGACCGTGAGCTTGATTGGCTATCATTGATGCTGGTCACTGCGCCTTGGTTGGTTCCGAGCTCGTTAATCTGGATGAGTGCCGACGCGAGCTCCTCTTCCAGCTTCACAATGATGTTTGAGCACTGAGCAGATGGCGGTGATGGCGAAGTGGAGGGAAACGACGAGAGCTCACTCAGCATCAGCGCGTTTTGGCCACCGCCATGTTCGTTGAGGTCACCACTACTGCTGTGGTGCTTGAGAAGCAGCTCGTTCGTGGTGCGCACCACGGCCGTGAGCTCGAGCTCCTGCTCAAGGAGCTCCACTTTGCTCACATGAGTGAGCAGCTGCTCTTCCAAGTCGGTGATGCTCGCATGCGCGATCTCGAGCTCACTTTCCAACTCAGCCACGTGCTGCTCGTGCTCTTGTTCAAGCTGATTGGTGTTCAGCAGCAACGCAAGTCGATCTTCTTCTTCGCGCCTCGCAAACTCGACAGTCTGCGCCTCAAATCGAGCCACGAGCGCGTCATACTGCGCTAGGAGCTCTGACGCTTTCGGATGCTTCTCTGGTGTAGCCTCAGAAGGGGGCTTGGAGCCCACCATCGTGAGGATTTGCTGCTGCTGGGATCGGAAAAGCGCCAATCGCTGGAGGTTCTTCTGGTCAATTGCGTACCAGGCGAACTTCATGCGCTCGCTCAGCCCAAAGAGCTCCATGAGTGACGAAATCAGCAGCACTGCATTGCCCACGTCTGAGCCTGAACAAAACACCATGTTCACCAGCTCCTTCACCTTAATTTGGAATCTGTCGAGTTGCTTGTCCATCTGATCACGTGCGATTGCGCTCGTTCCGCCGGCCCCCAGAGTGAGCTGGTCGCACACGAGCCCCATTGTCTGCAGACAGAAATCGCTCAATAGCCCTTCGAATCTTGTGAATAGCGAAACATCGAGAGGGCATCGAGCAGAAGTCGACACGACCATGTCGCCCAAGCCCATCACGTGCTGGTTCACGACCACAAGCGACTTGTCAACGTGCGTGAGCAGCTGGCGCTCCATGCCCGTGCCGACCTGGAGGCCCTCAGCGCTGTCACTCGTCAGTTGTAGCGAGCTCTTGTCGGTGATCTGCCTGAGTTTGCGCACGGTCGGTCCCATGGCTTTCCGCGCGATGTCGATCGCGTCCAGGCAGCGCGCGAGCTTGGACTGCGCGCGCTGCCTCTGCGACGCCGGGGACAATGGCTTTGATGACGAGTCACTGAATTCCTCACAGTCGTCATCTTCTTCTTCGTCATCATCATCATCAAAGTCTTTTTCCTCGTCATTGTCAAAGTCGTCGTCGTTCTGATCCGCTTCACAGGGGTCCTCTCTGCCTGAAGAAGGGTCACTGAGTCCTGCTATTACGCCGGGCTTCTTCGAAAAGGTTGAACCAATGTCGCTGTTTGATTGCCGGTAATCGCTGTCGTGAGCTTGGTTGGACTCGGCCTCGTGGTCGATGATCTCATCAATCAGGAGCTCATTTTCACCAATCCGTTCGTCATCGCCGTCGTCGCCTTCGGTTTCGTGGGCGGCGTCGTCACTCGGAAGCTGCTCTAGCTGGTTGTTGTCACTCCCACTACTGCTGCTACTCTTGATCCCTTTTATGCTTCTGATACTCTTGACATCTTTGCTGCTTGTCAACGATGCTGCTGGCGTCTTGTGCATCAATGACAACAGTGATGGAGCTGAGGTATCACCAAAGAAATCGGTGACGATCGACGAGCAGATCACGTCCACTTGGTGCAGCTGCTGTTGGCCAATGAAGGTATTTTGCTTGGACTCCAAGGAACCAAACAGTGGCACTTCACTGCCTTGCTTGTTGATACTGTGAGGCGAATTCTTCTTCAGCTCGGGGTTGAGGACTGAGACCAATTCCTCCTCATCATCCATTGAGCAGGCGGGGTCTTCTTCTTCTTCTTCCTCACCCTTTGCTAAGCTTTTCGTATCCACACGTTGCTGGACAATGGTGCGCGAGTCGACTGGCTCATTATTGTTGTTCTCCGAGTCAGTTACCACGTTTTTATCAATGCCCGGAAGCACCGCCACTGCAGCTTTACTACTCACGGCGCCTCCATTGCTCATAACTCGACTACTGTATCGCCAACGATCCAGCGCACGAAGCTTTGCTAGCATAAGATATTTATTGTGAACACCAACAAGGTTGATCACGTGCGCCTGCTGCCGCAGTACCTGGGCTGAGGCCTTGTCATTCAGCGCCTTGGTCGCGTACTCGCGCAGCTGGAACTCGCGCTCTTTCTTGCGCATCTGTGCCTTGAGCTTGGCGACTTCGCGCTCGAGTCGGGACTTCTCCTTCTCGTCAAAGCAGAGCGATGCGACGTACAGTGGACTCTCCGCTGCTGCAATCGCTTCGGTTATCATGTTCAGAGCCAGCAACGCACCGCCTTCAGAGTTGTTCCTAGCTGAAATTGGCTCGTGCTTTGCATCGCCTGCATCGAGGTCCTCTTCGTCATCTTCTTCATCCAGCTGCAGAGTCAAAGGGCGTGTTCTCGTCATGCTCGGCACTGAGGAGAACGATGGACTTGGAGATACTGAGCTTGATGCTGAAGCAGAGCTCCGGTGCAGCTGGGCCTTGAGCTCCAGGATCTCCCTCCGGAGCACGTCAACCATGTCGATCGAGCTTTTGGCATTCACGCGCGCGACGTTTATGACGCTCTTGGCGCGCTCGATGTACTTGAGCGTGCTGAGCGACTCCTCGTAGTGTGCGCAGCAGGGGCTGATCGCCGCGAGCATGATCGTCTTGGCGTTGCCGCCCAGACTCTCTTTGAGCAGCCGCGTGAGGATCGAGTTGCGGTACGGCACAAAGTGCTCTTGGG
Organism: Globisporangium cylindrosporum; assembly: GCA_038050675.1. Classification (NCBI taxonomy): domain Eukaryota; phylum Oomycota; class Peronosporomycetes; order Pythiales; family Pythiaceae; genus Globisporangium; species Globisporangium cylindrosporum. The sequence continues at coordinate 34,045 of JALBZD010000112.1, read as the reverse complement.
GCTGCTGCTGTTGGTGGCCACTATTGTAACTTTGATGGCGAAGCTGTGCTGAGACTGTTGCGCGCTTGGAGAGAGCGCTGATCACGTCGGCTAGTGTTGCAAGCGACCGATTGATCGTACCAGCTTCGCGCAGCCGGATCCCGTTTGCCCCCGATATGTCGGCGCGCTCACTGCCAGCCAAGTCCACCAGGCAGATCTTGCTCTTCTTGCTCTCGCACGATGAAGCACTGCTAGCGCTACTAGTCTGCTTGAGGTAGAGTGTGAGGATCGCGTGGGACCGCGATGAGCGCAGGTTCGCGTTCGTTGCCGCCACGAAGCGCACGCGATTGCCCTCGTTGATGAGCACCTTGATGTCCTCGAAGCTTGCGACGCGCACCTGGTTCGCGTGTTCCACATAGACTCCCGTCTTGGGGCTCTCACGCACTTTGAGTGACTCCTTGCCCATGAGCGAGTTGTTGGCAGAAGTCTGCGCCAGTAGGTCGTAGGCGTGCTCGTGATAGATCTCGATGTAGCTCACGTGAACGGAGAAGTCCAATGAAGATGATTCGCTGGTGAGTCTATCAAACAATCCACGGCAGATGCGTGGGATCAGACCGCGACGTGTATCAGCGCCGCCTTTCTCCGTAGACTGTGGAGTCCCAGTACTAGTCACAGTTGTACCAGCAACAGGGACCGGCGACTCGTTGCCCATCATGGTGTATGTCTTGCCGGCACTCGTCTGGCCGTACGCGAAGATCGAGCAGTTGTAGCCCTGCAGCGCGTTCTCGATCGTGAACAGCCCTAGGTTGTCGTAGATGGTGCTCTGGCTCGCCACCTTGCGGGTCTCCGCGCGGTCGAAGGACCAGAACGTGTGGTCGAAATGGAACTCCTGCGTGAACTGGGAGGGGAACGAACTTGGCGCTGACTCGGATGCTGCTGCTGTTGTTGACAATGTTCGCTGGGATCTAGGTCTCAAGGATGAAGTTGACGATGATGAACTAGACTGAGTCAACGGTACTGAAGCGACGGGGTTCACGATGCGCACCCAGTTGGCCTCGTTCGCAGCCATGTCGACGACGCGACGGTAGCCTTTTTGTTTCTCGGTGGTCGACATGGGACGCAGCCGCACGGCCGTGATGATGTTGAGCTCGTCAGCGCCAGCGAGGATCGAGAACGTGCTCTCCGTGGCGTTGGGAGAGTAGTCGTCCAGGCTCTCGATCTCCATGCACTCGGGGTACCCGCTGTCGAAGTCTTTACGGTCGTCCTGGTCGGATGCGACATGCTGTGGAACTCGCTTTGAGGCAGTGGAAGAGCTCATTGTAGTAGCTGTTGCAGATCTGCTTCTGGTGGCAATGCCGGTAGCGCTACTACTGGCTGATCTTGTCGTCCCAGTGGCTGGCGAAGAGCTCTTTATCGCTAGTTTGGCTGGTACCCCAGTAGTAGACGGAGCCGTACGTGCGAGGCGTGAACTTGTCGCTGTTGATGTTGGAGCTCGAGAGATAGGCGCTGCTGGTCTTGCAGTTGTAGTACGACCTGACGCAGTGAAGGCTGCAGTCCGGCTTCCAGTAGTAGTAGCAGGGGCAGCGCGGGTTGAAGCGGTAGAAGATGTAGAGCCTCTGCTAGTAGGGGCTTCGCTGGTACTGCTGCTACTTGAAGCGCTGCTCGCTGCGCTGCTGCTAGCAGTGGTCACAGGAGTGCGGGTCTTGGGGGCCGAGATCGGTCTAGGTTTGTACAGGCTCGTGTCGGGAGCGCGTCCGCCCCGCATCGTCCTCAGCAAGCGGGCCACCAAGCGAGGCAGGAGGTCTCAGAGGTGATGCGTACGACAGAGGAGCACAAAGCACAGAGGAGACGCAAGCTCAATGGAGCGAAGCTAGCGCAACAGCAGAGCAGCGAAAGCCCGAATTTGTTTGTATTAAGAGTTATGCTCACGTTCTATCTGCTGCAGGGATAAAGCTTAGGGGGAAGAGAGCGAGACAGAGGAGGTTCCGTGAAACCTCTCGCTGCTCTTTCAGCGCGCGCGGTTGAAAAGCGAAACCAACGAGCGCTCGCTCGGCGGTCAGCCGCGTGAACAGCAGGAGTCTCGTTTCTCTGACGGCCCATAAATGGAGGAGTGAGATCAAATTGCTTGGTGCTGTGAGCTGCGCTCCAGTGCCCAGTCGTTTCGAAGACTCCCAAAATCGGATTTTTAATGTACTCAAAAATAGATTTCTCAGAATCGCGATTGAGACTCGATTCTTCAAGCTCGCGAATTGCCCAAAATACATCGGATCAGGCAACCCAAAATAGACTTTTGTGTAGCCATTTCTGGACTTTTGAGAGCCAAAAGTGTAGCCATGTTTGAGATTTGAGATTTGAGATCAGAGCATAGAACTCACATCATCCTCACTCAAATTGGATATGACCGGGATATTTTACTTCCGTGATATCTTTAGCTCGAATCCGCTTTGCCGCCGTCACTGCTCCATGAAGCCCCGGCCTCCTTCTCCTCGTCTCCATGGCGATGGTCACTGTTAATTTCTCCCAGCAGCAGCAGCACATACGACCAGCAACAGCTCCCAAGACCTGCAACAATGTCGATGAAGTCCCTCTTCCGCGTCGAGGACAGCTCCTCCAGCCAGGAAGAGTCCGACGAAGTGTCGCTCACAACATCTGCGCCAGTGGACCGCAAGGCCGTGATGCGCGAAGCCTACGCCGAGTTTCTCGGCACGATGATCCTCGTGCTCGTGGGCGACGGCGTCGTCTGCCAAACAGTCGTGTCGCAGGGCATCGAGACCAACAACGCGCTCAAGAAGGAAGTGAACCCGGACCTCTCGAGCTACGCCGGCGACTGGTCGACCATCTCGATGGGGTACGGCATCGCGCTCATGATGGGGCTCTACGCATCGGCCGGCGTGAGCGGTGGCCACTTGAACCCCGCGGTCACCTTCGCTATGTGCCGCCACGGACGCCTCCCATGGAACAAGGCGCCGTACTACATCGCCGCCCAGTTCGCCGGTGCGTTTGTCGGCGCGATGGTCGTTTACATCGGCTACTACAGCGGACTCGCGGAGCTCAACTCGTGGGAGATCGGTACTGCGGGCATCTTCGCCACATATCCGAAGGACCACGAAGGGCTCTTTGCGGGCTTCATCGACGAAGTCATCGGCAGCTTTCTCCTGCTTGTCGGCATCTTCGCTGTCACTGACCGTTTCAACAACGAGGCGGAGAACGGCATGAAGCCCATGGTCATTGGCTTCATCCTCACGGGCATCGCGCTCTCGTTCGGATACAACACTGGCTTCGCGCTCAACCCAGCGCGTGACTTTGCACCGCGTGTCTTCACCGCCATGGCGGGCTGGGGCTTCAAAGTGTTCACGTACGGCAACGGGTACTTCTGGGTGCCGTGCATCGCACCGTTCTTCGGCGCTTTCTTGGGATCCGAGGCGTACACGCACCTCATCGCGCGCCACCACCCAGAGAAGTTCGTGTCTTCTTCCGACGAAGCTTAGAGCAGCAGCAGCAACAACACTCACAAACACACCCACAGAACTTCCATCCTTTGCATATCTAACATATAAAACTCCACTCCTCAATGCATACAATGGACACATTTCCCCACAAACCAGCTCCTCTCAGGCATTCTCCTTGCTCCTTCTCTCTCTCTCTTCATCATTGACACATTCTTTTATTTGTTTTCCTCACACAATAGTATCAGACAAGCTCGCTCTGGCCGCGGTGTCGACTCAGTTCGTCGTCGTCAACTGGCACAGCGCTATTGTTACTGCTGCCGGGTCGTTCGCCGACCGTGTTGTTCGACGCGTTCCCGTCATTTGCTAATGCCGAGGACGTACTTCGCACGAGCTCCCCAGAAAAAGTGTCCAGCCGATGTGACAGGAGCGCGCCGGGACCGTCTCCGTAAATACCAGTGGACGGCTGCTGCTGTTGCTCTCGCTGAGTGTCTTCTTCAGGCAAGTTGCCACCCACCAATGTCACCCTTGTGCTGGAGAAAATCTGTTCTTCGACGATGCGGTCTGAATTCACAACCACATAGCAGCATACCATAAGTAAATCACGAAGATTTGGAGAGACATGCATGTTGTGCCGACGTACCTCGCTCCCACTTGGCCAGCAGGTGAGTTACCACTTCCGAGACGTCCTGAAGGCGCTTGTGGATGACCCGCGTCGACGTTCGCTTCAGATCGGCCAGGATCGGCTGCAGCTCGGCTCGCGCCATTTGGATTTTCCGGTCTTCTATCGTCGCCACTTTCGCTGATATTTACAACAGAGTTTGACAGTGGGTGAGGAACTGCATTTCAAAGCACACATCATCGAGCATTGCAAATCTTCCATTCGGAAAAAGCGTACGTGTCAGTGTTGATGCAGTTGCGGGCGCCCTTTGATTCAACTTGTAGGCTGCAGGCGAATAATCAACAACAAGACGAATTAGAATACCGTACAGGCTAGCAAAGCGAACGAGGATTGGTACCATATAAGAAACATACCTGACGCAGCGCTTGAACTGTCCGGTGACACTGTAGGTTTTTCACAGACAAGATATCACACAAACGATAGTTATACACAACAGCAAAGAGTGCTGATAACAGTCTACACAAAGTCACTGTACCATGGTCCACATCTTCCATCTCTGCGAGTATGTGACTCGAGTTCTCAAAATCGTTTTCCTCTGCAGACTCAAAGCTGCGCATCACTTGGCTGGGGCTGCTGCTGCTGGTAGGTCCAGCCGGCTCCTCCATCTCCTCACTCGGCCCAAGCAGCAGCTCATCTGGCACAGAGCTGTTGTTAGTGTAGCAGTTGTAGATTTCGTCGCTGATCTTGTGGTTATGGTGTGAGATCTGTTCATTGCGCCATAAAAAACCCAGTCAACCAGTCGATCAGTTAGCCATCCATAATCGTTAATGCAACATACACACACACATACGCAGTAGCACCACATTACGGTACCTGGTTGCGTACACGGATGAACCAGCGCACCTCATTCGCTTCGTTCGTCTCGTACACGACGTCCGCTGTAATGCGCGCCGTGCAGCCCGTGAACCGGTTGTGCAAGTGCGCGCGCACACCCGTGCCGCGCGAGGGCTGGATGCAGCCGTGCGTGCACCAGTACGCCATGGTCGCGTACTGGAACTCGTCTGGCACGGGGAACTTCTTGAAGCGGTTCTTGCTGTTCCACGACGTCGTGGTGCTCGAGCTGCGGCGCCGGAAGAGTGTCTTGGTCGCGCTCTGGTACTTCTTCCAGGCGCTGGTGAAGTCGTCCCATGTCTCGAACGTCGGCGGGTCGAGCGGCGGCACGCACACGCTGATCGAGCCGCGCGACTTGGCCATGTCTTCGCGCCACTCAAAGTTCTTTGTACGGCGCTTCTTCACAGTCAGCGGCGCGCTGCCGTTGCTGGCACCATTACCACCACCACTGGCGTTGGACGGCGAGGATGACGAGGACGACGAAAATGACGAAAGCACGGGCTGTGCAGACAGAAGGGACGGTGAAGCAGAGGTAGTCGCGGCACGTGCTGCGGCGTTCAGCGCAATGGCGGCCCGCACGCTGTCGCCTCCGTGCTGCGCGTCGTCGTCCGAGAGCGGGTCGCTCGCCGCCGCCGTCGCTGCCGTCGCCGCCGTCGCTGCCGTCGCCGCCGTCGCCGCCGTCGCCGCCGTCGCCGCCATCTCTCGGCGCTTCATTCTTGTGTCTGCGTCTGGTTCGAATCAATCGCGTTTTGGGTTTGAGCGGTAAAGTACGATTATGGACCTGTGATGAGCGATAAAGTACGACAGTTTACCTTCATTAATTTATATACTTCATAAAATACTATACCTCTATAAAATGGTTCAAGTGGAAACTGAACCTGCAATAACTAACAATAAGCAAAAAGCGACCCGTTCCTCCTCTGAGAGCTCCATTTGACACAGTGTGGCAAGAGTACAGCAGAGGAGCGATCGTCACCACCGTTCCGGCTGCAGGATCTTAGCGAGCAACATGACAGCAGCACGCCGCAGCTGGCGCTGGCTGGGGAGATCACGGACCACAAGACGTACTCGGACGTGCTGCTTGACGAACGTGAGCTGCTTCCTATGCTGCGTGGTGTACCGCACTCCGAGTTTGCCCATCACCACCTCGCGATAAGTTTTTCCCACGGTCCGTATCAGCTGTTGTCTTTAAAAGTCAAGTTCTGATCAACGTTAAAATGACTAAACAACACAAAATGGTATTGCAAGAGGTCAATATGAAGAGGTTACTCGACTAGATCCGATGTAGCCTTTAACAAAGTGGGTAGAGTACTACTGTCCGTTGAGTGACACCAGCAGCCGCGTCATAAAGCGGGCTACTTGCCGCTGCCCACACTTCCGCACGCATTCCTTGCTGTTGCATTGCGAGTGCTGCTGCTTTTTTGCTGGAGAGCAGGGAGGAATTTTAGCCCGCGTCATAATAGTTCGTTCATTCACACAACCGCGCGTCCATTTCATATTCGTCACCTTCGTCCCAAACAGCTCAGACACAGCCAGCTTCATCACTTGGCAAGTGTGTGTACGTACGCACGTGTCGACGATCAAGATGTCTGAGTAGACAGCATTAAGCCTGTCTCCTGTATATGCTCTATAACATATAGCTTACTATCTACTTGTTATATGTCACTGTGGAAAAAACAACACCACAGTAGTAAGGCGTGATAGTAGCAAAAAAGAGGAGAGACGTTGAGGAAAGCAGCAGGGAGCGATGCTGGTGCCAGCGAAGGCGACGGGCAGCGGCGAGATCGCGCAGCGATGGATGGAGATGGTGCTGGGCGAAAAGTTCCAGAGCGACTTCACGGTCGTGCTGCGCGCGGGCCACGCGCTCTGCGACCTCGCGAACAAGGTCTTCAAGGCGCTCGGCATGAAAGACAAGGTGGTCGCGCTGGGCGGCCATGGCGACGACGGTCGTGGTGGCGGTGCCAGTGCTGCTGCTGCTGTTGCTACTGTCGGTGCTGCTAATGGCGATGTGGCTACTGGCACTGACCCACGCTACGCGTCGAACCGACCACCACATGGCGCGGCACAAAACATCCACGCGTATCTGAGGTAAAGCCGCATTATTGTGCCTTATCATATTGCTGCGTGCGTGTTTATTATTTGTACTGGGGGGAGATGGGGAGAATATGGAAGACGTATCTAGTTTGTCCGCTTTGAGTTGGGTGACCTGACTGACTGATGCGCGCGTTTTTCTCTGTCTGTTGCGTTTATAAAGCGCGTGTGAACTGCTTGGCGTAGAGACAGAAGACATGTTTGAGCCGGACGACCTGCTGCTCTACCGGAACATTGACAAAGGTGCGTCTTCATGCTGCTAGCATGGCTTGGATAGGCTGACAGCATAGGGACTGCTGGGACTAAGATGGTGTGACACTCTATGTGTGCTCTGCACTGTAGTATATCGCAACATCCTGGCGCTGCAAGCCGTCGCGGTGTCGCTCTCAACGCGCAGGTCGATCGACGAGCGCAGCTCGCTCGGCGCCTCCGCCAAGCCGGTACGAATTCGCTCCTTGTCTCGCTGCACAAACCCCCAATAACTAACGCGTCGTACACATGTGTGCGTCATTCTCCTGTAGACTTTTTCTCCTATCAGCGACCAGGGGATCGCGTTCCTGCACGATGACGGATTTGAGTCGCCACCGCTGATCGACCTGGTCCAGCACATGAGCTGGCAGCGGCTGCTGTTCGAGTACGAGTACCAGCAGACCCAGAAGGAGCAGGAGAACAAGAGCGCGGACCCGTCTGCGACTGAGGGACTCGGCAAGCTCGCGCACGACATCTGGGGCACCGAGGAGCGCATCCGCGCGCTGCTGATGCACGACGACCGCGAGTTTGGTTATGTGCCCGACGAACTCCACGGGAAGCTCTGGATGTTGGCATCCGGTGCAGAAGTGGAGATGCGTCGACATAAAGGGCAGTACCAGGAACTGATTGAGCTGGAAGAAGAGAGCACCGAGGCGACGCGGCAGATCGATGTGGATCTCTTCCGCACAGTCTCGAATGCAGACAAGTCCTCATGGAGCGAAGAGAAGACCCAGCAGATGCGCCGCGTGCTTATAGCGTACGCGAATTACAACCCGACGCTCGGATACTGCCAGGGACTCAACTACATTGTCGCGCGGATGCTGCAGTTTCTCGACGAAGAAGAAGCGTTCTACTTGCTAATCAAGATGCTGCGTCTGGTGCCCGAAGACTACTACACAACAATGGTGCGTTAAACTGGTTTGAACAGGTGCTTTAGATATTTGCATTGGCTCTGTGTGTGTTAACTCAACTGATGTGAATATTGTGGGTTTGTTCTCTTTGATTAGCTGGGGCTGGCTGTGGACCAGCACGTATTTACAGATCTCGTGCGCCTTCAGATGCCCGATATCACTGAGCACTTGACGGAACTGGGCGGCTCAGGGGTTGAGTTGTCGCTGGCGTGCACCGAGTGGTTCTTGACGCTCTTTGCGAGTCCGTGCGATAGAGAAGTCACGGTTCGCATCTGGGACTCCATCTTTCTTCTCGGAGATGAGGTGCGTTTTGGTCATGGGGATCCTTATTTGGCTTTGTAACAATTCTAACTTGTTCTGTTCTCATTGCGCTCTGCAGATTCTTTTCCGGATTGCGCTTGCGCTGATGCAGCTTGAGAAGAACTCGCTCCTCGGCTGCGAGCACTACGGTGATATGCTGAAGCATTTGAACGAGGTATGGGTGTGTGATAGCGTTGTTTACTCACCTCTCTGTTGATGATGCTAAAACCTCTCGCTGGTGCGTCTTTGTGTCCTATGTTGCAGATCGGTCGTGGCAAGACGGACGCTTTCGATCTGATGAAGCTCTCTAGAGAGCAAGACTGCGTCTACAGAGCGCGCATTGAGGACTTTCGAGCGCACCATCGCCTCCAATTGGCGTCGGGGATCGTGGCGTCCGCGGTCGAGTCCGAGGATATCACAGCCACGAGCAGTACCGGCAGACCGAGCACAGAAAGCAAACCTGAGAGCAAGCTCAAGATCTTCACGAAAGCCAAGAAGCACTTCAAGCATTTGGACAAGAACGCAGGGAGAATGTCTCGGTACGTACACTAGATCTCTGTTTATCGATCGATGTTTCGCTGCGATGCAGCGGTGTTGGTTGCTAACATCTATGACCATTTCACAGAACCTTTGATCGGTATATCACGGAAGATTACTCAGCCACACTGCAGAGGGACCACCCGAACTTCGCGAGCTACTATGATGGTGTACCTCCGATGGTACGTACAATGAGAGTAGTGCTTGAAGTCGTGGATTGATGTGTCTCTTGTTAGTTGTTTGCGTGCTATGCTAACGAAAACGAACTCGATTGTGTCTATTGCCGCAGGTGTTTGACCAGTACTGGGGATCGAAAGAGAGCTACAACCAATGGGGCACGCGCCATGTGAAGTTGATTATGGGACCTGAAGATGGACCTGATTTCGAGCGACGTCGTATGCAATCTGAAGCAATTCCGAGCTTCAGCACGACTCGGCGGCTCGCGACATCAAGCGTGAGTGAGATCCCAGCAGGACCGGGGCGAGGCATGCCGCGAGAGCGACGAAGCAAAAGCACAGCGTTCATCCAGCAATCGAAGAAGCATCCAGGAGGAGGAGATCTCCGTGCCAGCTCCAGTGTTACGCAGAACATGTCCCAGACCAGCGTGGGCGACGACATGCAGCAATACGGCCGTTCCCCACGCACGTGGATCCAGAAGATCGAGGACTGGCATCGTGAGCTGAAGATGCAGAAAGAGAAGAGGAAAGCAGAGAAGAAGCGGAACAAACTCGACAGTCGAGGCGACAGTGCTTTGGCAAGCACCAGCAGCAACGCTCGTGGGTCCAGTATTCGTCGTACGAGGAAGAGCTTCTCGTCGTCTCCATCACACTCGTATGCAAAGAGCCAAGGCGGAGGAAGCGGCAACCGTGACGACTTTGACCCATTGCACAGTCCAGTCGACCGCATGGCGAGCAGTGCTGGGCCGAAGAAGAAGAAAGCGGAACTTGCCGAGCTGCCGCTCTCTCGGTCGTACTCTGAGCCTTTCCACTCTCCGAGCAGAGTGCTGGGTCGCTCGCCATGGCAGAAGTCGTCGAAGCAGGTGATCGATGACGAGATCGACTCGCAGATCCTGATCCGCTCGCAGGACCCGCACAGCGAGGATTTCAAGCGCCAAGCGCAAATCAGCGAGCGTGCAGAGGACAGGAGAGCTGGACAAGGGGAAGAAAACCGGAATGGTCGCAGCGGCTCGGTAGTGCGAGCCGAGTCTTTCCATGTACCAAACCTGAACCGGAATGGCCGCAGCGGCTCGGTGGTGCGAGCCGAGTCTTTCCATGTACCGTCTGATCGACAAAGCTTGAGAAGGGCGTCGCTTTCGTCATCCCAGGATAGCCACTACAGCAACAATCAGCCTACGGATCGTCGAAGTTTCAACCAGTCGATGTCATCGTCCCAGGAGTACCACCAGCAGCAGCAGCACCGCCACCAGCAGCAGTCAGATCGTCGAAGTCTGAACATCCCGACATCATATTCTTCGCAGGATGACCGCCACCAGCATCAGTATCTTGAGTCTTCAGTTCGGAGAAATTTCAACTCGGCGTCGTTATCTGCGCGCCAGGCAGCTGGAAGTGCGTATGCAGTGTCCGCGCCGAGGTTCATCGAAGAGAAACCAACTAGACACATGGACATGCGAAGACCTCCGCTTCAGTATCCAAAGGCGAGCAGCACGAGCTCGAACCCGTTCGAGTCTGAGGTGCTGGTCTCGCCTGACTTTAGCCAACTGCAGTCCACCGAGTTTCAGGATGAGGACTACGACGTGATGCGAAGTCCGTACATGCAGCCGATGATGCGACGCAACCTATCGCTGCCTGGGGTCGACCTCCAGCAGCAACAGCAGGCGAATAGCGCACCGAAGTGGATGTCACGCACTGTGGGGAAGCGGCCACCGACAGCCGAGAGCGCGCGCGTGATCCGAGATCGCGCACACGTCGTGTCGTACTTGCAGCGCAAGCTGAGCGACGCAAGCAGTCTCGCGGGGAGCATCTCTCGCAGCCCTCGCGAGCGAATGGACGCGAGTCGTCTGAGTGGGAGCTCGAGCAACTCGTCGCGCATGAGCGACCAGATCTTTGGCAGCAACCGTAGCGCCAAACCCTACCGCAAGGGCTCGTTCTCGTTCTTCGACAAGCTCTCGTCGGACGTCGAAAACTCTCTGGACGATCTCAACACATCGTACTCGGCCGACATGGACTTTCTGGGCAGGAGCGCCTCGGACGTGGGCAGCACGACGCTGCCACTACCGGCGAAGAACGGGATGACTGCATTGGACGAGTGGCGGCGGCGCAGTTCGTTTGCAGCGTACCAGTCATAAAAATGGAGACAGTGGTGGTGGTGTGGCGTGAGAAAAAGAAATCGGAATTGTGATAGTAAGTGTAAAAATCGCAAATGGAGCAGTTTGGAGATGTGGATGGATGGATGGTTGTGAAAGAGTGACGTACGTGGTGTGGTCGGTCCAGTCCAGTGGGTGTGAGAATACTAGTCGTGGTGTGACGTTTTAGTTTGAAGTGTACTTTTGAGTTGCAGTTTGATTTCGTTGCGATCGCCAAACGATGGATCAGTTTTCCCCTACAAGGGCGCAAGGAACTCAGCGGTGGAATAGTTTTACCATCAGTCCCATTAACATCAAGCTCACATCAACCTGTTCTCATTGAGAACTACCTCGTAATAACTACAAATACGCCTGGAACATTAACAATGCTTGCATGTGAATTATGTAGATATTGTGAGACTTTGTGTAGCTAGGAATCTAAACAGCAGTTTGAGATGTGGACCACCTGGTTTTATTGTTTGCACGTCAAGTTTAATTTGCTAATTTTTAGATTAAAAATAGGCTATACACCTGTATAGCCAAAGGAGATGCGTAAAAATACTGGATTTTCTAGCGTGACATTCACTCTGCCATTTTTGCGAAACTCGCAAAATGGACTCAACTACTTGCTGTAACTCATCAAGCATGTACATGAAGCACCAGCATGTGCCCCATTTCGCTGCAATGGAGTTTGGGAGCAAATCGGTCGTTGTCTGTATTCGCAATGCGCTTGTGCTTCTCCATATTACTATCATGCCAAAATGACCAGCGTGACGATTTCGCTGCACTTTGATATCGACTAAGGCGGCAATGTCGCAGACAAACGACTAAGCGAGTGAGCCCTCATTTGCGCCCGCTTAGTCGAAAAATGAAAACCTGGCTCAGCTAGAAGCGCTTTCATGAGGCCGTTCATCCATGTTCACCACACTTGAACCAATATCAACCAGATATGGAGTTCAATGAGAGAGCACTTGCGTAGTGTTGTGTAATAGATGGAGTACTTGTTGGCGCGGTGCACAGTAAATGCAGCGAGATCGCACTTCCCGCGTAAACACCGTGAGAGGGATTAGCATGCGACATGTGCGCACCAATGAAGCGCAATGAGCAATAATGGGCATCATACGACCCGCGAAATACAAGCTCTCATCATGATAACCACAAGCAGAGCAGAGCAGAGACCAAAGCAGAACACGAGAGCACTTGGCAACCAACCACTGAATAATTGCTTTTCAAGCTGTTTCGCTTTGAGCTTCTTCATCAATCGCATTTTGGAATTTTCACACAAACCAATATGCAAGATCGGATCTGTGTCAATCGTGTCATAGAAAAGCCATATGGATCCTCTTATTTCTCGTTTCTTTTGACTTTGAAATGGCTTTGATTTCGACGTCACTCACTTGTGCTGGAAGGAAGATTTGGCAGTTGAGGCCAGTTAGTTACGACTGCGTAAATAATGGGGAATGCGCGCACGTGACAGGCGAGCTGGCTACGCACCCACGCTCCGCCCACATCGCATCATTCCTCATTTATTTTGGCTTAACAGTGGCATCCAAAAGCCGCCAGCCACAGCCACCACCAAGCTCTCTTTGCCTGGCAGCTGACGGCCCTGTCCTTCCCTTTCTTTATCCCTTCAACCTGCGCCGTGCGCGTGCATCATTCGTTATACACGTCACGCTGTGTACTGATGTATAAAACCCAGGCGTGTCGGATAGCAACAGCGCACAAGCTTCAACTGGTGTGCGAATTCCGGATAGGAAGACACCAAATTTAAATCAGATCGCCGACTTTCCATTTTGACGTAAATGACAACCAGGAGCTCATGTGGTTGCTTGGCTCGCGAGCCTTTGGCGTCTCCCTCGCATTCGCAGTCTCTCAGTTGGGAATTCGCCGCCTTCTGCGTAAGTCCAAGAAGAAGAAGAAGAAGAAGCCTCCTCCCAGTCAGCCCCCCTCCAGCGTGAAGAAACCAAGATGGGCGTGTTCATCGACCCGAAGGACCTGCCGCAGGACGGCTCGGGCCTCATCCAAGTGCTCTTCCTCGGTGTCGTCTACGGCTTCGTGCTCTTCAACGCGAGTAACATGATCTCGGACGGCAGCGAGCTGCTGCTGCTTGTGCCGGCCATGGCGGGTATCGTCGGCAGCGTCGTGCTCCCGGTGCTCGGCGCGGTGCCGGACGGCGCGATCGTGCTCTTCTCCGGCATGGGTCCAGACGCGCAGGAGCAGATGTCGGTCGGCGTCGGCGCGCTTGCCGGCTCGACCATCATGCTGCTCACGATCCCATGGGCGCTAAGCGTGTACGCCGGCCGCGTGAACCTGGACGCCCAGGGCCGCGGGAACTACGTGCGTCCAAAGGGCACGGGCAAGACCTGGAGCAAGCTCTCGCCTCCGGGTAACGCCAACCTTTTCAACACGGGCGTGGTGCTCTTTGACGAGATCCCGACGAACGCCAAGACCATGATCATCACGAGTCTGATCTACCTGATCCTGCAGATCCCGGCGCTTCAGTTCACGGGTACCTCGGCGCGCGATTCGCAGATCGACCACGACAAGGTTGCGGCCTCGCAGAAGCCGTTTGCGTTCGTGGCGTTCCTTGTGTGCATGCTCGCGTTCGTTGCGTACTTGTACTGGAACGTGAAGCGCTCATCGCAGGTCGCGGATGATACGATCGACGAGATCCGCGTGCAGGCGATCCGCAACGGCGACATCAGTCTTTCGGGCGTGCTCGCGCAAGAAGTGGCCAAGATCCGCAAGGCGTCGCCGGACGTGAACACGTCGCTGACGTCACGCTCGCAGATCAAGCACGTACAGGACATCATTCGCCCGTTCTTCCACGTGTACGACCAGAACCGCGACCGCCGCATGGATGCGGACGAGCTCCAGGTGTTCTTCCGTGACTTGGGCGAGGTCGTCTCGCGCGAAGAGGCCGAGAAGTGGATCCAGGAGGCCGACAAGGACAAGAGCGGCTTCATCGAATTCGACGAGCTCGTGGAGGCCACACTCAAGTACCTGATCGCCAAGTACGAGCTCGAGTCCCAGGGACGCAAGATCGAGATGACGCGCATCCACGTCGATTCGCAGCGCCACATTGACATGCACCCAGACGAGGAGGACGAAGAAGAGGAGGACGAGGTTGTGCCAGAGGACCTCGCGCACTTGTCAATCGCCGAGCAGCAGCGCAAGATCAAGCTTCGCGCCGCGTACATGATGTTCATCGGCACGGCGCTCGTGCTCATCTTCTCGGACCCGATGGTCGATGTGCTCTCGGAGGTCGGCGCGCGCACGGGCATCCCTGCGTTCTACGTGTCGTTCGTGGTCGCGCCGCTGGCGTCGAACGCCAGTGAGCTGATTGCGTCGTACAACTACGCGCTTAAGAAGACGTCCAAGACGATCTCGATCTCCGTATCGGCGCTGCTCGGCGCGGCGTGCATGAACAACACATTCTGTCTGGGCATCTTTGCGGCGCTCATGTACTTCAAGGCCGGCGGGCTCGTGTGGGAGTTCTCGGCCGAGACGCTCGCGATCTTGCTCGTGGAGCTCATCATCGGCGTGATCGCGCTTAAGAAGACCCAGCGCCTCTTCGACGCGCTCATCGTGTTCTTGCTCTACCCAGCGTCTATCGCGCTCGTCTATCTGCTCGAGAACGTCGCCGGTCTCGACTAAGCAAGCGAGCGAGCAAGCGAGCGTCGTGGCAGTTGGTTCATCCCAGTCAATCATCCACTCGTATCGTAGCTACCTGCCTCCCGTACCTCCCTTTGGCAGTCCGTTGTTTTTGTTTTTTTGAAATGGGGCTCTTGGAGCTTTCATTTTTGTCTAAAGGGAAAGAATAAACTGTGAAAAAAATGAAACTAGTTGTTTGCACGAGTGTGTGTAGGCAACAAAGACGAATACCAATTCACTAAAAGCAATATGATCCATCATCGGGCAGTTGCGGAATCTGAACGCCACACCCAGTGAATCTTCCATCTTCAACCCGAAATCGCTTCCTTGCTTTCTTGCAGTGGATTGGATTGGAAGCCTCGCTCTCGCGGCGGCGTTCGCAGTCGAGAAACGTGCTCACGCTGGCAGCGACGTGGCAATGCCGCGATCTGCGGCGGCGTTCGCAGATCCTCCTCGGTGTCCAAATGTGCATTGTGCAAGGGGAGGACATCAATATCGCTGTAGCTGATCACCACACCAATGCCGCTCTTTGCGCAGAGAAAGCAGAGAGAGAGAGAGAGAGCATGTTGCCACGGACCTTGTGCATATCTATCTAACTTTTCAAGTTGAAGTGGCTCAAATCATCAAAGCAGATCACCGGAACCCACAAGAACCAGGTGCAGTACCGTAAGCGACAGAATGGGTGTCCACAAAAAGCAACCCACCAAATTGTATCGACCTCTTATATTTTGCGCTTTCAGTACACTACCCAGATTTGTTCCCACCCATCCAAATCAAGCAACACGAGACTTCATCTTTGAGAACGAAAATGAGCACCAACGCCGTGGAAGAAGAGCTCATGGCTCTTGCTACTGCTGTTGTTGCCATTGCGCCAGCGCACGACGACATTGCTGCTACTACAAGTGCATCTGCTACTGCTCCACGTGATGACCTCAGCAGCGCCGCCTCGGTGGCGAGTAGCTCCGAGCTCACCGACAGCGAGCCGGCGACGCCAAAGAAGAAAAAATCGCACCGCGACGGCCCCGTGAACGACCCGGCGACGTACAAGCGCAGCCAGGATTCGGACTGGAAAAACACGAGCATCGAGGACATCTACTCGTCGTGGGACAAGCTCATCCCCGCGGGCGAGCTTCCGTTCTACGAGAAGATGGCGGCGTTCCTCGCGCAGGAAGACCCACAGAACAACCGCGAGCTCGAGAAGGCGTTCGTGAAGCTGCGCCGCGCGTTCAAGTGCCTGCCAAAGAAGTCGCAGATGAAGTTTGTTCTCAACATGCTTGTGCAGCGCGGCGACGTGCCCAAGGGGCTCACACTCGAGAAGCTGCTAGTCAAGAAAGCGCAGAAGAGCCAGTCGGGCGTGCTGGTCGTCACCGTGCTCACGAGTCCGTACCCGCAGGTGGGCGAGAAGAAGCAGAAGTTCAGCTGCCAATGGAACTGCTACTACTGTCCGAACGAGCCGGGCCAGCCGAGAAGCTATCTGCACGACGAGCCGAGCGTGCTGCGCGCGAACCGCAACGATTTCGACCCGGTGCTGCAGTTCTGCGACCGCGCGGTGACGCTCGCGATGAACGGCCACCCGGTGGACAAGATCGAACTGCTCGTGCTCGGCGGCACGTGGGCGTCGTACCCGCACGAGTACCAGGAGACGTTCATCCGCGACCTTTTCTACGCGGCCAACACTTTCTACGAGCGCGAGAAACGCGAGCGCAAGTCGCTAGATGAAGAGAAGCTCGAGAACGAAGGCGCGGCGGTGAAGATCATCGGCATCACGCTGGAGACGCGTCCGGACTGCATTAATGCCGAAGAGCTGCGTCGGTTCCGCCGATACGGGTGCACGCGCGTGCAGCTGGGCATCCAACACACGGACGACGCGATCCTGACCAAGATCAACCGTGGGTGCACGACGCAAGACGCAATCAATGCACTGCGCATGCTCCGTGACTGCTGCTACAAAACCGACATCCACTTGATGCCCAACCTGCCAGGGAGCAGTCCCGAGAAGGACCGAAAAATGTTCGAGTACGTTTTGCACTCCGAGGACCTGCAGGCGGACCAGTGGAAGATCTACCCGTGCGAGATCACGCCCTGGACGGTCATCAAGAAGTGGTTCGACGAGGGCGAGTACGTGCCATACCCGGACGAGACGCTGATCGAGCTGCTCATGGAGGTGAAGGCGCAGGTGCACCCTTGGATCCGTCTCAACCGCGTGATCCGCGATATCCCGAGCCAGTACATTCTCGGCGGTATGGACGAACCGAACCTGCGCCAGGTGATCTGCAACCGAATGATCAAGGCGGGTAAGCCCTGCAGGTGCATCCGCTGCCGTGAGGTCAAGACCGACGACCTGGCCATCTCGGTCGCAAAGTCCATCGTGCGCAAGTACCGCGCGAACGACGGCGACGAGTACTTCATCAGCTTTGAGACCCCCGACCAGACGAAGATCTGCGGCTTTGCGCGTCTGCGCATCACGAAGGACCCTGGCGCCGGCGTCTTTCCCGAGCTTGTCGGAGCGGCGCTGGTGCGAGAGCTGCATGTGTACGGTCAGCTTGTCGCTGCTGGCGAGAAGAACAAGAAGGTGGGGTTGGAAGTGGGCGAAGACGAGACCTCGCAGGCACAGCACATCGGGTTTGGCACGCAGCTCATGATGAAAGCCGAAGAGATCGCGCGCGCGAACGGATACAAGAAGGTCGCGGTGATCGCGGGTGTCGGAGTGCGCAACTTTTATCGCCGTCTGGGATTCGAAGTTGAGGGCGAGGGCGAGCTGATGATCAAGCACTTGAGTGACGACAACGCTAACGAAAGCGGGGTCGTTGCCAAGGCTCGCGTATTCGTCCAGAAGCAGCCAAATGTGGCTGTCGTTGTCGCTGCAACTGCTGCTGTCGTTGTGGTCGGTGTGCTTGGAGCTCTGGTGCACAGAAGATAAACGACATTGACGACAAAGCGCCGCCTGTGGATTAGAACTTTTTTTTTTAAATAGACGATGCTTTTATTCCATAGCACGTCTTCTCCGTCTTGATTTGACGTTTGTGAGTTCTATGAGATCATTGACGTCACATACCATTTATCGATCGATTGGACTACGTGCTTTACCTAATATCCGAGTTTGCGTGTGGTGCACTCATATTGCACAAGCCCCACTGGCGTGGGCAACTTGTCTTCCTCGTTTCTCTCTGCGTTTCGCACAAATGCCAGCACGATGGGATGCAAGAGCATGTATTCTGGGAGGTAGTGGTGCAGCTGATTTATCGTCTTCGGGTCGAGTGCGAGTGTAAACTCATGAGACCCAGACGGCAGCTTGCTCTCAGTGTCCGCATCCTCTTCATTGTCGAAAGCATCACATTTATGATGGAATGATGACTCGCAAATCCGCACTTTTCTTTCCAAAAGCTCGCCAAATGACATCTCCAGATCCCAAAACAACGCATCTACTCAAAAGCAAGTCAAGATAAACAGTACCAGCGTCAGGTGCACGTCACGCACCTACAACACAACACCTGCTAAGATTGCGTCTTACCTCCGAGGTTCGCTCGAATTCGATCAGAGATGAACGAATTCAACGGCAATACAAATACTGGCGCGTTGGCTTCTGATGCATCCCCTTGTTGACGCGTGAAATACCCGAGACAATCGTTCGCCAGTTTTCGTAGGAGGGATCCTGACATCCCTAACGAGAACGCCATAGCACAGACGTCGACAAGGCGCTCAACTGCGGCGTGTTTGTACTTGTGACTTTCGCTTGTGTCATCTTCTTGTAGCTGGAACTGGTCGATGATTAGTGCACTTTCGGCGGCCGTGAAGCCAATCTGGGTAAACCACGAAGCAACGTCGCGCTGTAACTTCCATTCTCCGAGCTCGAAGAGCGAGAGTAGGGCTTCGTGGGGTGTCGATAACTGAGCTTGTAAGCGCTCTTGAGAACCAGCCGTGTCTTCACTTCCAGCGGATCTGCTTGCTTCCACTCTGGTCTTGAGGAACTCACCAAGTCGAGTTGGATTCGCAGGATGCACAAGTGGGATAACGCGAGCTGTGGCAAACGTCACGAGGAATTCCTGAACCAGCTGCACTGCTCCTTCTGCTGACGTGACATTTGCGAGTACAAATTCCCACATTTTCTCCAAAAAGTCCAAGTCGGTGCGATTCTTGATGAGATCGTCCTCGTGCTCGAAATTCAGGGCGATGTTCAGCTCCATGGTGCTGTTGAGGTCGATTGTGTCTTCTTGGCTTGCATCGGGATCGCCCAGGAAGCTGCAAAACTTGCGCAATAGATAGTTCCGATCGGATTCTTCCGAGGTGGACACTTGGTCATTTGTCAACCGCTCAGACGTTGAGTCGTGAATGGACTGCAGTAAAAACACGAACACAATATGACCAACTTCGTCCGTCAGTCGCAGAAGAAAACAGAGATACACACATCGCAAAGCACTCACATTCTCCAGATTATTCAGAAACCCGATCGTATGACGAACTTGAGCTGGAAATGGCTCCATAGACTTGGCCGAAGAAGAGCGAGGAAGCGGTGAGCCAAGACGTAGATCAGAGTCATGGCCGGTTCCTCCAATGCACACCAGGGACGATGCGTTCGGCGGCGGCTTGCAATACAGCGACCGGATATTCTCGATCCCGCTCCACGAAGAGATCAAATTTGCACCAAAAGCTCCCTTAGGATACGTAGACGATATTGAGCTGCTATAGTGGTGTGACAAGACGCTAAAACCAGCCTGGACGTTCACTATGAGCTGCTGCGGCTGGTCCGCGATGCCGTTGATCTCCATCTGGTCTCGGAAATCCTCTTCATACGCCTCTAATACGCTGTCAAACGAGATCTCGTTGGGCTTGAATGGCATTTTCTTCACTCGAATGATGCTGGAGACCAGCTGCCCGTCAAAAGTTTGACCAATATAGCCTTCGCCGTGCTCAACCACCACGACCAGCGGGGTTTCCGCGTCGAGAAAAACCGTCTCTTCTTCTTCGAACGATTGTACCGCAATCGTGATGTCAGCCAGCGCCGCCTTCGCACTCGCTTCATCTGCAGCGAAAGAGCAGAGAGCGCCGCCGTTGAGGTTCACTTCTCTCGGATGGAAGAACGGCACGGCACTCACCACTCGCCCACCAGCATCATTCGCGCGCTTGGCACTCACCGCATCCACTTCTCGGTCCACAAAGACTACGTTCTCCAGCACTGCGTGACAGATGTCAGCTTTGTCGCTGTTGTGAATGCTCTGAGCAACCTGAAGTTCCTTCATCACTGCTGCGACTTGCTCATGAAGACGCATCACAGCAACGAATGCGGTTTGCGATTGTTGTTGTCCATTGCGAACCAGCGGTACCAGCGCGTGGAGCGGATGGAACACTGCATGCGGCTCCACGAACACCAGCAGCACCTGCTCTCGCAGCACGGAGAGTGAGCGCGATGTAACGCACTGACGCAGCGCCTCACCCCACTCCGCAGGCGAGAACGCGCTCTGCTGCTCCATCGCCGTCGCCATCCTCCTCTTGCTCTTAAGATGCTTGCTGCCTGCGTCAATCACATTCAAAAATGGTTGCCCTTCAAGTGCAACCCCGCGCAGCAAAGTAACTTGGCCATGTTATAAACACAAACACGACACATCTGTTAATAGTTTGCATTGATCTGTTTGGTTTGTGCTTGGAAGAGGCACAACACTATGGTGGGTGGCTATCTGGAAGTCGTGGCGCCAAGAGACTAACTACATGAAGCAAAGCAAGTGCGTCTCTGTCGAGTAAGGTGATGAGGACGGATCCACGCGATGAAGCGCATTGAATAAATAAGGTGTCGTGTGCATTAAATAAATACTCTAAATAAATACTGCTCGATGGCGTCGCTTCGTTCTATCTTGCTTGGTGCTTGCAGCCGTTGGTACACTCTTGCGCTTGCTTGGTCATCCTTGAAGTGGAATAAGCACGTGGGTGTGTGCGAGTTGGCTTGGCAAACTTGGAGCGATTCGCTGGGCTTGATGGACTTGGTGTCTTGTTGTGCTGGAGCGAGACTGCGAGGGGTTCGCGGGCTTGGCGTGTCGTCGACCACGGAGCGAGACCGTGAGCGATTCATTCTGTTTTTCTTCTTTTGAAGGGAAGAAAAACAAAACGAACGAGGGAGACGGTGGTGGAATGAGTTACCAACTGCGGGCCATATTAATAGCAAATACACGCACAACTTCTAATAAATCTCCATCTCGCCCGGGCTCGAGTCGCTGTCGTTGTCATCACTGTCGTTGTCGATACTCCAGCCAAATGCGCAGCAAGCCAGCTTAAAAGCCCTCGGCTTCGCACTCCGCAATGTACGCCGACAGCTTTCCGGTGGCAGCCAGAATCAAACCGTGGAATGGAGGCGATGGGTCGTTTGGGTGCGACTTGAACTCTGGGTGGTACTGGGCGGCGAAGTAGAACGGGTGCACGTCGCGGTCCAGCTCGACGACCTGCATGCGTACGCCCTTGTCGTCCGTGCCGACAAAGTTGAGACCAGCTTCGCGGATGGTCGACACGAACTCTGGGTTCACTTCGTAACGGTGGCGGTGACGCTCCATGATGCGGGTGGTCTTGCCGTACAGGTATGACACCAGCGAGCGCTTGGCTGGGTCCTCCTGTTCGTGGACAACCGTGCGGCGTTCTCCGCAACGCATGGTCCCTCCCATCATGTCGGGGTTGATCTCTGGCATGAAGATGACGACCTTGTGGTCAGCCGCCGCGTTGAACTCTTCACTGTTAGCATCCTTCCATCCGATCACGTTGCGGGCGTACTCAATCACCGCGACTTGCATGCCCAGGCAGATGCCGAGGTACGGGATCTTGTTCTCACGCGCGTACTGAGCAGTGAGCACCTTGCCGTCGACTCCACGGTCGCCAAAGCCACCAGGCACAACAATGCCGTGCACGCTCTTTAGCTTTCGCCACGCCTCATCGTATTTCTCCGGGTTCGCTCGCTGGGTCTCTGGTTCAAGGTCGCCCGCTTCAATCCATTCGATGTCCAAATCGTGGTCGCACTTCATGGTGGCGTGCTTGAGTGCCTTGATCACGCTCAAGTACGAGTCCTGAAGGCCAGTGTACTTGCCAACAAGCGCGATCTTGCATGTTTCCGTGAAGCTGTCCACACGGTGCGCCATGGCAGACCACTCCGCGAGATCTGGCTCGCGGAAACGGTTCATCAGCTGCAGCTTCGACAGCAAGATGCTGGCGGCTCCCTGCTTGGCGAGGAGTAGTGGCACGTGGTAGATGTTGCTCACGTCGTGCACCGAGAGTACGTGGTTTGCCGACACTTGGCAGAACATACCGATCTTGGCTCGAGTCGAAGCTTCCAATTCGGTGCTGGCACGGCAGATGATCACGTCAGGGGAGAGACCCGCGCTACGCAGCTCCTTGATGGCGTGCTGGGTGGGCTTGGTCTTCTGTTCGCCGACCGATCCGAGCACTGGCACAAGCGACACGTGCACGAGGCAGAAGTTCTCCGGTCCGACACGGAACTGGAACTGGCGGAGCGCTTCCAGGAACACCATCGACTCGATGTCACCGACCGTGCCGCCAACTTCAATGAGGCACACATCCGCGGCTTCGTTGGCACCGCCGACGTTCTCGCCATCAACGCCGATCTGTGCGACGCGCTCGATCCAGTCCTGGATCGCGTCGGTCACGTGCGGAACGACCTGCACAGTCTTGCCCAAGTAGTCGCCGCGGCGCTCCTTCTGGAGCACTTCCTGGTACACCTTGCCCGTGGTGATGTTGTGGTCGCGCGTGAGCGTGATGCCGAGGAAGCGCTCGTAGTTACCGAGGTCGAGGTCGCCCTCACCGCCGTCGTTGAGCACGAACACCTCGCCGTGCTCGAACGGTGACATGGTGCCGGCGTCGCAGTTGAGGTACGGATCGATCTTGACCGACGTGACGCGCAACCCGCACGACTTGAGCACGACGCCGATACTGCTGATGGTGATGCCCTTGCCGAGCCCGCTGACCGTGCCTCCCGTGACTGCGAGGTACTTCATCTTGTGATGGATTGATGGGTGGGTGGAGTGCGAGAGTGAGAGTGACGGGCGTTGAAGCGCGCGAGAGACTCGGGAGGGTGGATGCAAGTGGGATGGGTGCGCGTAAGCGAAGAGACGAGTCGCAGTCACTTCAGCTTGAGGCGGAATTCCAAATGGCGCGCCAACGCAGAAACCAAATCGGCGCGCGCACCGCTCGCTCACCCGCCACCGTTTGTTTCTTGCATGTCTGTTTTGTCTGACCAGCGATGGGTCGGGTATGGGTCAGAAAGGAAGACCCATTTCGAGCGGCTGCAGACCCGCTTTTGGCTTCAAAGAGGCACTTTCGAGCTTGAGAGAGTAGGAAATGGGTAGGCGGGTCGGGTCTTCCCAATAGACGTTGAAGTGAGCTGAACCCATCGGTTTTCAGCGCGCCAAACCACAAATTGCCAATTGAGTGGTGGCGGGAACGAAACCAGTGGCCGCGAAGCAGTGTGCAGAGTGACTGTCACTTCAACATTGAGTGATGTCCCTTTGGGGTGGGTTGAGAGAATTCGGATGCACCTGTCCAATATTCGGAACCCGCAATGTTCAGAACAGCACCCTTCAAGCGAACAAGAGAATGCGGGGACACACGATCATGAGCAGGATAGTGACAGCAGCAGGAGGCTTAGATGCGCTGCAATAAAATGCACCGCTCCCTGCGCACACGCAAGCGAGCCGGTGGTATGGTGTGTGCGTGTTGGTGAGCAGGATGAAGTCGGATTTGTGCCCCTTGAGTACCAGCACCTGTGAGAGAGTGATCAAACCACGCGAAATCGAGTCGACTGCGCAAACTGCTGCACCTCTAGCTTCTTAAAAAGTGTACGTCGCGTGTGCAACCCCTGCCCCGAAAATTTTGCGCCGACATAGCAGTGATGGTCGATACGCACACACGACAAGCAATGCGTAATGCTGCAGTGCTTAGCGTCACTCACTCAGTCACGTTCTGCTCTTTTTTTCTCCACCACCTCTCTTCCCTCTAGCCACTCTACTATGATCTGCTCAGATTGACGAAACACGCTCTCTGGAGACGCCTTCCAGCAGACACTCCCCAACTGAAGCGCGAGAATTTTCATTTCCCATTTTGCAAACAGTGAGCACGACCTCCTCTTGATCGCTCAGCCACGATGCGTTGGGTTTGCTTACTGTGCATCATTTTCTTAGAAGTTGTGTCCGGTACAACGACTGCGAGGAAAGAGCAAAACCTATCGAGCGAAGCTGCAGTCAAGAGTATCAGCCAGCTACCACCTGCAGCGCAATCAGAAGTCATTCGGAATATCAAGTCTGCGACTGACGGGCTGCAAGTTGCGATCCAGGGAATTTCTACCCAGGATGTTGCAAAAGTACTCAAAGGCGTTGGCGACGTGCTGGTGGGACTTCCAGGAGGCTTTGGATTCGCAGGCGTGGCGTTCTCGCTCGCTGCATCAGTGTTCACTATGGTCGCTGGTCCTGCCAAGGAAGTGGATCCAGTGCTACTCGCTCTGAACAAACTCTCGCAAGGGTTCCGAGTGGAACTGGATCAGATTCAGAGCCAGCTGCAAGAAATGAGCGGAAAGCTCAGCGAGGTCATCGTCGATGTCGATCGAGTTCTGAACGGCATATCCGAAATCCCTTCGAAAGTCGTCGCCGAGATGAAGATGACGGCAATCTCCGTCATGAAGGACAAATTCGCCAACGTGCAGCGCCAGTCGATGTTGTATGCTCAGGGCAACCTGACGCGAGCGCAGATGGTTTCCAAGTGCGAGGATTTCGAGATCCCGTCGCTTTTTTCCGAGCTGGAAACGATTCTGAAAGACGAAAATGGACTGTTCGACGTGAAATTCGAGACCCAGGACCATGCGAATGGTCAGGTACAAGCCCAGCTGCTCGGGTTCTACATCGCAGTGATCCCGCTGGTGACAAACTGCAATGCACTTGAATACTCGCTCGAGTCGCTTCAAGAAGACTGGACGCGCATGCACGACGTGATCCAGACGGTGCTCGAGCGAGCGCAATGGTATCTCACACCAGCAGACCGCGTCATCCACGTCAAAGAGAGGTTCACTCCATTCGCGACTTTGTTTGACGTTGATGGCTATCATGAAGTTCAAGATTACAAACTCGCACTCTCGTTCAAGGCGTACAGCATCGCCCCACCTCATGGAGAATGCTTCCAAGTGAGCCAGGATGACAGCCAGCTCGCTTCATTCTTGCTGGAGCCACGGCAGCCAGTGCCCTACCCAGATGTGTTCTGCGTAAAGACCGCTCCAACTGACGACGCTTCTCATCGAGTGGCGTATGCAGAGCGAGAAAATTCGAGCTCTCTCGCGATCATTCAACCTGAAGTGGATGAAGACTTCGATCCACTGAATGAGCGTGGCTGGACGACGAACGCGACCAGGTTCTTCTCTCCAAAAGTCGCTCACTGGAAGCGCTTCCCACCTTTCACGCTGGTCGCTGATTTCCTGGTCCTCCAGGCTGATTCCCCAAAAGTCAGTCTGGACAACCTCACTCAGAGCTGCAGATCCCTTGGCGACGGCTACGATCGCGATGGGGACGGCCACTCGAAGGACTACAGAGGTGCGCCATGGACAATTTTCTGCGTGCGGTACGTGAAGCGAACCGTTCGGGAGATTGACGCCGCGTCGGGATCTTTCCTATCAGACGTGCAGTTTCTGGATATGAACCCTGGGAAAGCGTGGTCCGCAACCTGTCCCGAGGGCTACGTGCGCGATAAGAACATGGTGACGATTCCGAGCAAGATAAAGAAGAGCTGGTTGACAGGGACGTCAACAGACAAGGCGTTCGCGGTTTGCCTCAAATGGGAGAAAGTTGTGGTTGGCATGGCTCCGAGCCATTTCGTTCAGCGCGTGTGGCTGGATGACTCGGTGGATATGCCCCACAAGCCGAAGCGAGAGTGGAACCAGAGCGACGGTGTGCTTGCGCTTCCAGCGTCACCAAGTCAAGAAGACATCGCCAGCTTTTAGAGCTGAAATGCAGTGAGTGTATTTGTCGTTTGTCTCGATCAATGAATTTCATGTCAAGCCGTATTCTTAAACCATAAGTGATAGATCAAACATCACGTTCTTCATTTGCCTTCCGTGGTTTACAGGTTTTCTTGATGCGTACACGCTCACGAAATGATAACTGTCCACTTCAAACCAATGAGCTGGTTCTGTATGTTACTGCTATGCCTCACATTTATTCACACATGCGAACAGACCTCTTCGGGCGAGACGGGCAGGAACCGCTGGATGAACTGACTCACTTTCGTGGCGCTCTTGAGGAATGGGTCGGGGAAGAAACAGGCTGCGACGCCCACGAGCGCCTCGCAGAACTCGCTGTAGATCATCTCCAGCTGCTCGTCCGCAGCCGTTGTGCTCTCCGCTGATGCATTTGAAGCCACTTCCTGCACATTTCGAAACACGACGACCGCGTAGTCGAGCGGGAAGCGCGGCCGCAGCAGATTGTAGTCCTGGATGAACGCGAGCCAGTCGATGAGTCGCATGTACTTGGTGATTCCGTGACTCGTGTGTCTCGCTGGGCGATGACTGCTGCTGTTTTTCGTATTGCTACTGGCTTGCTGCGTATGCGTGTTCGTATTCGTATTCGTAATCGCTATGAGCATGCCCAGGTCGCGCTCTTTCGCGCAGTACCGGCGAAAGATGATGCGGGTCGTCTGCGAGTGGTCCGCGAGCGCGCGCTTGACGTCCTGCTGGTGCATGAGCTCGCGGATGATGCTCTGGTTCTGCGCCGCGAACGGCAGGTGGTGCCGCGCAAAGTGCTCGACTCTGGAGCTGAGCGGCGTGATCTGCGGTAGGAACTGCTCGTTGCAGAGCTGCAGCAAGATTTCCGCGAGATCGTCCGGCGAGAAGAGCTGCTCGAACCCGTTCACCGCCATGTCCTCGTCGCGCATCGCGGGGAGCATGTGGATCTCCTTCGGGAACCGCAGCACCTTGACGAAGTGCCAAAGGTCGTCCAGACTCACGGCGTGCTGGATGTGCGCACGGTGCTTGGTGTACAGGTGGCGTACCAGGTGCTTCTTTTTCTTGAACGTGGTGCGCACGCGCTCGAGCTCCTCGCTCGGGTTGTCCTCGATGCTGAAGATGCGCTCGATGACCGGGTTCTCGAACGAAATGCACTCGAAGACGTGCTTGCGCTCGTCCGTGAGGTGGGACGACGTGAAGATGACGGGCGGACTCACTGCTGCTGCTGTCGCTGTTGTTGCTGTTGTTGCAATTGTCTGAGAAGAAAACTGACCTGCCAGATCGCTCGCTTGCTCCCATTGCAAGTGCCAGAAGTCGCGGATTTGCTGGCGAACGACGTTGAAATCGTGCAGCCGCGTTGACGTCTTCTGGACGACTCTGTGGATGCTCCTGATGCACTTTGTGAGTTTGGTCGCGTCGTCGATCGAGAGGCGGCGGATGCGTGCAGTGTGAAACGTCTCACCGAGCGTGAGCGAGAGTCTACCGCCTTGATGAGTGGGGCTACTACTGGAAGTCTCTTTTTCCTTGGAAGAGGTCATGAGCACCCCGTGAGACAACGGCTCGATGTGGAACTGGAGCTTCGGTCGAATGGCTGTAACTGCGCCTGACAAAAGCACACTTGACGAGCGCCGCGCTGCTGCTCCATCGACACCACCGTCTGCTGTACCTGGAGCACTCTCTGTCAATGCCAAAGTCTCACCGCGAGACTGTGCGATCTCGGCGTCGATCATCTGGCCAGCCAGGCGATTCCAGATCTCGTACGCAGTGACGATATCGTGAAAACCCTGATCATCCTTGCCCTTTGGCTCCTTGCCAGGCGGCGACTGAGCGCTCTGCACGTAGGCGTTGTGCATGAACGCGCTCATGTCTGCGGGCGAGAAGAGCAGCGAGCCGAACTCGGACGCCAGGTGCGCCAAGAAGAGCATGAAGAACGACCGCGTGTGGCAGCTCGAGATGCCAAAGTCGCTCCAGCGAATGAGTTCGAGTCGCTCCAGTGCTGCGTTTGAAGGAGGCGAGAAGCACCCACCTGTCTGTGCCATTGGCGTACCGTTGTTACTGTTACTGGAAGTCTTTGGGGCATACTTTTCGAAGTTCATCGCAGTCATCTTGACAGGACAAACGTTCGCCATCGAAAACCGTTTCGTTCCATTGATGACTCCGAGGTCTTCGCTCTGGAGTGGCACTATCGAGAGAGAACCACGAGTGACTGATCTTTGGCTCTCTTGTTCATCACTGCCACCATCACTACTAGCCAATGAGCGGCTCAGATTCGAGTACTGTGTCTGGGGGACAACCGAAACCTCGTGGCTCTCCAACATGCGAGAGCTGAAGAGCTTCGTGTTGCGCGCGTAGTGCTCGTCCTGCGCGCGGATCGCGTGGATCACCTGCTCGTACAGACTCGCGATTTCGTGGGCGATTTCGCGTATTTCCTCCTGGGGACTCTCAGCATCCGCGTCGTCGTCATTGGCTTCATCTTTATCTTCTTCGTTGATCACTCGCGTGCTGTTGTTGGTACCGATGAAAGAAAATTTGGTCGCTGGGAGTACTTTGGTGAACAGAACATTTACATTCTTCGCGTCCATTCGTTGCTGGATGGACTGAAACAGCCTGGCAAAGTCCTGGATAGAGATCTCTGCGCTTGATGGTGGTAAGGTTGATTGTGAAATCGATGCGTCAGACAAGCACTTGGCTCCACTCGGTCGATTTGAAAACACAGCGGTCGATTGATGGTCCGATTTCGACTGAAATTGAGGCAATAGAGTGCTTCGAAGTTTGATGATCTCTGCCAAGCAGTCCTGGAGCACAGTGTTCTTGCTTGGTGGCACAGCATATCCGTGGGATACCGCCACCGCCTCCTCCACCTCAGCGACAGCGTATACCACGTCATGCACTCGTTCTCCCACATTTGATGAGTCAATGGTCGACTGCTTTCGCTGAAGCGCACCTGCAGTTGCTGCTGTTTGGTTTGACACTGTCCCAGGAGTCTGTTGTTTCGGAATGAACTCATTGTGGAGCTGTTGGAGAAAGCCAACATTGTGATACCCGCGTAGCAGCGACTCTAAGATGAGTGGCGGCAAGAACGACGCCGCCTCGACGCGCAGCTGCCCTTCTTGACACACGAGCCCCTCGCGACGGTAGCTGCCTTCCAGAAACGCACCTGCAGACTGGATCTTGCGGTTCAGACGCTGGATCATGTCCTCTGCCTGCTTGCGGTCGTTGCGGACCGCGAGGCTCTCAATCTGCGCCGTGTCGCGCTGGACGCTCAGCTCGTCAATCTGGCGCTGGAGATTAGACAGTTTCTCGCCATCGATGGTCAGCTGCGCCTGCATCTTGTCCATCTTGCGCTGCACGGTATCGTGCTTCCAGGTCGCAAACAACTTGGGCATGAGCGACTTTGCTGATCCGGTGAACCATGCCGAGAAATACTCGATGTACTTCTTTGAGTTCTAGGATTTGCGAACAGTCCGTGCAGTGAGTGGAATCGATTAGTTTGAGGGAAAGCAGCACGCCATAAAAGCAAACTGTCACTTATGAGTGGTAAGCATGCTCACTTTTTTGCGGATGACTGCGATCGAGTACCACTCGCGGAAGAGCGTGCGTACGAGGCCAGAGGAGCACTCGTCAAGGAAATGGCGGAACATGACGTGCACTTTTTGGATCTCGTGCGCGAGGAACTCGTTGCGCTCGCGGCGGTGCTTTCTATTGGGTTCACACATGAGAAAAGCATCACAGAGTGTTGTGAGCGAATGTGATAAAGAGCAGTAGCTTCGTTGTACATGGAGATGCATACTTGTCTTTGCGCAAGGCGAGCACGAGGCGCTTCTGGTTCTTCACGATCGCGAAGTACGGCAAATCTGGACAAGACGACGACGACGATGAGGCGTACGCCGAGAGATGCAGCTCCGAGCGAAGCACGTGGAGCAGCGGCGCGTACGGTCCAAAGTGCGGTGCCAGGTCGCCCAGCACTTTGCACGCAAACGCGGTGACGAACTCGTTGGGCGACGGCAGATTCGCTGTGAAGCGGTAGAGCTCTTGGAACCCCACTTCCGCATGCACAGCTGCCGTGAAGAAAGAACACACATCACATCACAGCATCACAACAACACATGGACCATTGAGAATAGTCAGTCCGCCTTCACACAATAGTAACAGCTTAAAACACTTACCGATGGACTTGAACTGGCGCCGATTCGCGTCAAATTGGGCGAGCCACTGTGCCATGAACAGCTGCGTGATCGCTGCCTGGTTTGAGTCTACGTGCGGGTCCGCGTCCACCGCATCATCCACGGTCCGGATGAGCTCATGCAGCGGCAGGTCCGCAGATCGGCGGTCTTGCGGTATACTAACGCTAGCAGAAGTATCAGCAATAGTGTGTGCCTGGGTTTTCTCCTTCTCTCCTGCTAGATGTCGCCGCAAACTTGCGAGGCGAAGCGAGCGCTGTGGCGAGAACGCCTCGGCGGCGGCAAAGGAGCGTCTGGCGCCATTATTTACAGCTGCAGTTAACCCTGTGCAGTTATTAGAGGGCGACATTACTTGCTTCTGGACAAGCTTCAAATGCCGAGGCGAGCTCCGTACTGTGTGACTCTCTCTGGAGACAACCTTCAGGGCAGCCGAAGAGTACAGCCCAGAGCGGAGACCATTGCTAACAGCGGGCTTCTGGGCTGTCACAGCCATCATCATCTTGTCTTTGACCCGCGTCTCGCGCAGCAGCATCCGCATGGGGTCGGTCGCTCTCACGAGGCCGAGCGAGTCCGGCCCGCTGGAATTATCCTTCGCGCTTCTCGCTGTCAAGGACGAAGGCGCGGACGCTGCTGAACCTGGTGGGGTGGCGGGGTGCGCATTGTTGCTGCTGCTCGGCGGCGGGGACGCCTGGATGCGATACCAGCCGTCGGGGATGCCACCATCGCCATTGACATCACGACTGCCGCTTTTGTGTGCGCTGCCGCTGTTCTGCTTGGAGCCACCGCGCTGCATCAAGTCCGAGTTTCCTACAAGCCATTTTTGACCGCTTTGCGAGACGAGAGGTCGGCCTTTTCAGCAGCTAACTGGGTGACTTAACTAACGAACAGTCCGATCCAGTCAGAATACTGGCTGGCCATGCGCACACCACATACACTGACTAAAAGAGTGTGTGTTCTGCGTTCTTACATGTGAGGCTCGCATTGTGGTGCGAGCGCGCGTACGTGCGGGTAGTTATCAAAGGTGACGACGAGTGCACGTTCATCTGCCTCGCGTTTCCAATTGGCTTCTTCACCTTGCCACCAAGTGAGCTTCTAAACAGCAACTTCAAGGTAGTCGTGATCTTTTGAATCCCTCCTCCCTTGGACAATTGTTATTGTGCAAATTATATACCAAACCAAATGCAATCATCTCCAAAACCAAAAGGGCAAACATAACGAGAAAGAGAGAGTGAGTGAGAGAGAGAACAACCTCGAGAGTCAAGGCAGGACTCCTTTCATCCACACCTGACTGACTAGCAGACGCCGTGGGTGGTCACGCCCGAGGTCTGGTGCTTGAGATTCGCCTGGATCGCATGCACGGCATCGCGGAACATGTTCTTCTTGGCCTTGGGCGACGACATGGCGGTCTCCACGAGCACATGGTGCTTCTCGAGCGCGTCGATCGCCTTGAGGATGTCGGTCACAAGCATGTTGGCCATGTGGTACGCAAAGTTCTGCTTCACGACCACGCGCATGATCACGAGCGATTCGGCACCGCGCGAGCACGTGTACGCCGGCACGATCCAGCCGCGGCTGCGCAGCTTGTCCTGGATGTCAAAGCACGTGAAGCGGCTCGAGTCGATGAGCGTGAACGCCACGAGCGGCATGTGCTTCTTGTCCACGATGCGGAAGTGGCCCGTGGCCACCAGCGACGAGCGCAGGTACTCGGCGTTCTCCATGCTCGCCTCCATGATGCGTCGGTAGCCGTCAAAGCCGAAGCGCAAAATGTTGTAGTACTGCGCGATCACGTTGCCCGCACCTTTCGAGAAGTTGAGCGTGAACGACTGCTGGTCACCGCCCAGGTAGTTCACGTGGAACACCAAGTCCTCCGGCAGGTCGCTGGGTTCGCGCCAGAGCGCCCAGCCCATGCCGGCGTACACGAGTCCGAACTTATGGCCGCTCACGTTGATCGACTTGACGTTCGGCAGGCGGAAGTCCCACTCGAGCTCCGGGTTGAGGAACGGCGCGATGAAGCCGCCGCTCGCCGCGTCCACGTGCAGCGGCACCTCCCAGTTGTTCTCCGCGTTCAGCTGCACGAGCATGTCATGAATCTCCTTGACGTTCTCGTACTCGCCGTTGAACGTGCTGCCCAGGATCGCGCTCACGCCGATCGTGTTTTCGTCGATCAGCGGACGCGCGCGCTCGGCCGTGAGCACGAGGCAGTCGGGCGACACATCGGCCTCGCGGATCTCGATCTCAAAGTAGCGGCACATCTTGTGCCAGCACACCTGCACGTTCGAGCCAAAGACCATGTTTGGATTCTCGTACGAGAGCCCCGCGGCCTTGCGTCGGTCGCGCCACTTGCGCTTCATCGCCAAACCAGCGAGCATGATCGCTTCCGAGGAACCAATGCAGCCCGTGCCTGTCGCTAGTTCGCCTGGTCCCAGCGGCGCGTTGAAGAGGTTCGCGAGGATCTGCACGCAGCGGTTGTGGATCTCCGCGGTCTGCGGGTACTGGTCGAGATCGATGTAGTTCTTGCGCAGTCCCTCGATCATGAGATCGTCGGCTTCCGGCTCCATGTACGTCGTCACAAACGACGCCAACTATCAGGTCGCAACATAACACAATAGCACCATAGAAAATGAGTAATCATCCCATGGCGTACAAACGCAAACCAAAGTACCAATACCCGGCACGCACGTTCATCTTCGGATTGCCGTCGAGCGCCAGCTCGTCCTTGATCAGCTGGTGCGCGACACGCGCTGGCACCGAGCGCTGCGGGAACTGCTGCGTGGGCAAACTGGCGCACATGAGCGGGTGGCCGTAGAGCGGCTCGTCCGTGGGGTCCTTGCGCGCGTGCGCGTCGTCTGGGACGGCGCGACGCTCCTTTCTCTCGGTCGTGACTTGCATCTTGTCTGGTTGGTCTGGTCTGGTGAGGTGGCTTGGGCTGCTGCTTTGTGGCTTGGAGCTGTTGTTGCTACTGCTGTTGTCGTGTGCGTCTCGCGTGGCGAATTCGATAATGAGGAGATCGAATGCGGGTGCGCAGGCACGCAGGCAGGCACGTAGGCAAACTTCAAGATGACCAACAACCCAGCTAAACTGTCACTTATCGAAACGCACCGTGCTTTGACACAACAGCTTTCTCTGAACATTAGGAGAAGTGTCTCTTTGAATGCTGTATATTCACCGTGTTTTGGTGCACCAGTTGAAAAATACACCTTGTTTTTTGCTGCAAAAAGTATCTTTTCGACGCATACACGCACGTCCATCATTTTTTAAATTTGACTTGAAGAATGTATAGGACGATGAAGCACCCACCCGCCAAGATGCATAGACACGCACGCACCTGAGTTATGGAGACCCACTTTGGACATGAGACAGACCTCGAAATAAAGCAGCCATCATCACCAGATCGCTGAGAGCGGACAGCCATTTTTTGGCACAAGAATGTCCATAAGATCGCAATGACCCAGACAGAGGAAGGGGGCGAGATTGCAATCGTGATTGACTTTAGCGTTTGGAATAACCTTAACACAAGATAATGATGCTGGTGAATTGAATGAAGGTGCGTTCGTTGTATAGAGTTCATCTGTTGTCATGTTCCGACGCTTGACTGCCTTTCCGACCATTTTACACCAAGAGTTCGCATTGCTGCAGGTCAAGCACAATGCCTGCGAAATCGAGCAATTGTTCGTGTATCCTTCGATCTCTGACAAATTTTAGATAAGCTTCTTTGCTGTGAGCAAAACGCTACGAAGAAGTCAACGACCAGCTGTCATTTGCCTCTTGTGAAGCGCTAGGTTAGTTGTGCAGATTCCCAAAGCCACTTGAGCTGGAAGCTGAAATCCACGCCTGTGAAGAAAAAAGCAGCCTACCTTCAGTAACATGGTTCTTCCATCCCCTCCATCGAAACAAATGAGCAACGATACGGCGT
>JALBZD010001119.1:0-10431 GCA_038050675.1 Globisporangium cylindrosporum | reverse complement strand
AGCTGCTAGAAGAATGTACAGCACATTCACTGCCCTTACGGACGACAAACGCAGGTGGTGCGGTCATTGCATCACAGCTCAACCACTCGCCCACCTATATATATGTCGTCGCATGCGATCATGTTGATCTTCTGTGTGAGGTGTACCCACATCTTGTGTCGAAGCCTTGGTCAACTGGTCACCACCAAGTTTGTAGCCATCCCATCCCATGAACACGTCGCTAGGATGGAGAGAGGAAGAGATGAGTCTGTCGTGGAAAATACTGTACCTCGATGTGTGTGTGTGGGATATTAAAATTGCTTCAAGAAGCACGCGAGATGCAAAGTGGCCAGCTTGAACTTTTCAATGAATTATTCAAGAGAAACTCTCCCATCAAGTTCAAGGTCGATTGGTGACGCGAAGGCCTTGCTGTTTCAGCCTCTCTTTCGCTCTCTTGCGTTCTCTCTTTTGCTCTCTCTGCAGTAAACTGTTTTCTTTATGACTTCGCACGGCACTGGCAACTTCAACGTGACCCCAACCATTTCACTCATCCAAACAGGACTGCTTACAAAGCCCCAACAAATGGCAGAGCAGAGCTTCCGCTCTGAAATTTCGCTTTAATGCCAAGCAAGTCATAGAATCAGCAGCAGCAGCACACGAGGCACAGTAACCACATGTATCCAGAAACCCTTGGGTCTCGACTAATCCGCTGCCGCTCCAAGCAACCAAACTGAATAGATCTCTGGCCATTTTCACACATCACCAGTATGGAGGAAATGGATGCTGCGTGTCGATTGTGAATGCGCAAACAACAAATCCCGCTTCCCTGGAGAGCTTGTGGACGTAGAGAACAAACCCATTCGACGACGCTTGATTGTGAGAGTGAATCCAGCGAACCTCATACATGATGAGATGAGAATGTGACGACCGAGTGCGCTGTGTGTTGAGTGGTGGTGCTGTGATTTGAAAAGCACCGCACATGCACACACACGGAGGATTTGCTCTGCTTCTGTCTTGGGGATCCAAACACTAACCGAATAAGCGCATTTCATCAGACGGTTTTAACCGGGTAACTGATCGTCTTCAAAAACACTCATCAACCCTTGTTGCAACGAATGCCTAATGGTCTCTGCGCCTCAGCACATCCCTCTCTCCTCCTTCCTGCTTTAGTCGAACGCCTGCACCACACACGCGCATGCTCTCAACCTCAAGTATTTCTTTCCGCCGCCATGCCAGGCAGTTCAATGCAATGCATTCATTTCATACAGACGCATGACCCAGTAAACCAAGTCCAACCCAGTTGACTAGTAACCGAGGAGCTCAGGTAGTCAAATTCCAGAAGCGAGCTCCAAACTTGGCAACCACAACATGACTGGCGCGCACCGAGGCTAGCCATTTGT
Organism: Globisporangium cylindrosporum; assembly: GCA_038050675.1. Lineage (NCBI taxonomy): Eukaryota > Oomycota > Peronosporomycetes > Pythiales > Pythiaceae > Globisporangium > Globisporangium cylindrosporum. The sequence goes on along the minus strand of JALBZD010001119.1, from coordinate 9,052 downwards.
TTCGCCTCAAGATTCGGTGGACACGCAGACCTGCTGTTGTTGCTGTATGGTCTCCTTACTTGAAACAACAGCACCCTTGCCTGGGAATCTTGTTTGTTGGACCGGCCCGCCAGCTGGATCTCTTGATGACTGGATTGGGCGAAAGCTGAGCTGATCGATGATCCCTGGATCCTCTCGCGGCTTTGCAAGAGCAAGAAGAAGGAGAAAATGTGACAGGCCGAGCTGTCTGCACGCGCGGATGGCAAAGAAAGTCAATGGATGAGGTGGTGAGAGAGCCTGACATATCAGAGCTCTTGCCGGCAGACGACACGGGGAAGACAAGACAAGCTGTTGAACCAGACGACCAGCCAGGTGGCGGCTGGCGAGTGGGGACTTGTCTCTTGATGGTGGAGACGACAGTCACGCTCACTCGCTGTGTATGAATTCAGCAGACGGCTGGGATCAGGTTGCTTTGCGAATCACTCATTCATATATTCATTCACACAGCACAGCACATGGCACGCTTCCTTCTCAAAAGCCCAGGTGTATGTGCAATCATCACCTCCACCAACCAGCGCACATGCATTTTCCATTTCGCTGCTGCGGAATGACGGTAAGAACGCTGGTTGGGAAAAGAGCCGCAAAGAAGAGCAGCAGCGTGTTCTCTGCGGTTGTGTTTCTGTGATCATGTCATCATCACCGGAGCGGAGACGGTCTGGGTCTGGTCTCTTGTTCTCTCACGTCGCAACAAAACGAGAGGAGAGTCTTCGTCTCATCTCCACTCGCATTTGAACTTGCTCACTCGTTTTGATAGGAAGAGCGAGTCTCCTGTATTGTCGAGTCTGGTGAGGAATGGCTGTTTAGTGTTGGCAACCAGGGATGAGTGTTTGCTGCTTGCCGGGATTTTGCTTGGTGGTTGTTGTGAGGAAATGTTGAGTGGATTGGATGGATTGAAAATGGTAGCAACTTCGAGTCTCTGGAGGCTGGAACCACCATGGGTCTGAGTGTTGTAGTGTAGGCGTGCGGTTCTGGTGTCGTGGGTAGTTTGTTCTTGTGTGTCATTAATAATAATAATTACTTGATTCTGGTCGCTAGTTCCTATCGCTATGCTGTTGTAGGTGTTGTTGTTGCCTGCCTGTCTTCCTATTCCTAAATAGCGAGACTATTATTGCTAGTGGCGTTGTGCATGTGGTCGAGGCGCTGCTTGAAGAGCACGGATCGAGGCAGTGGCGGCATCGCCATCGTCCTGTCTGGGCCCTGGACGCCACCAATTCGCTCTTGGTAGAGAGTCTGTGGTTGCTGTTGAGGCAGTCCGCCCTCGATGTCTGTGGCGATGATCCGCACGGCGGGGAACCGGTGCATGACCATCTCCACGACCTCGCGGGTCGCAAACACCGCGACAATCGTAATCTTAGCCTCGAGCGCGCCGTTGCGCAGCAGGCTCTCAATCACGAACGCCAACATGGGCGGCGACGTCACCGCCACATCGAGCAGCAACACGTTGTGGTTGAAGAGCGCGGACGAGAGCTGCATGTCTAGGAGCTTGATCTTCACGTCCTGGTGCCACTGCGAGCGCTCGAACTGCACGTACCCGCGCGGGCAGTTGGGCTCGACCGAGTGGAACACGTCCAGCAGCGCGTGCTGGTTTGCCTGCTCCATCGTGATCGCGACAAGCGGACTCGGGCTGAGCCGGCTCTGCGACCCTAACGACGCGGCGGCGTTGAGGGTTGGGATCATCACCAGCGCCTCTTCAATCAGCAGGAGCATGATCTGGTTCGAGCAACGGCGGAACTCCGGGGCCGTGATGTCCGGCTTGTCCAGAATCGACAGCAACACCGAGGCGGCGCGTGAGTTCACGCGGTGCACGCGTCCGCTGGCGTCGTAGAGCAGCTGGTGGTTCGTCGCATCGCTCGGGATCACTGCGCCAGTCTGCGTGAACGGGGAGTAGATCGCCTTGACGCACGTGATGAGCTTCTCCGTGGCCTTGTTCGCGATGCCGCTCCCCGAGGTGTTGCGCGGCTTCTTCGGGTGCTTCGTGAACGGATTCTGGTTCACACGCGACAGCACTTCGTCGCGGTGCTTGAACAGGTTGCAGATCGATGAGCGGCTCACCTGGTACTCCTTGGCGAGCACCGACTGCTTCTCCCCCTTATCGAGGCGCGCCAGGATCGCGCGGCGGTCCATCTCTCGCAGGTACCTGGACTTCTTGGCTCCAGTGGATGATGTTGAGGACGCTAAGTCCGTGTGGCTACTCGAACTGGAGCTCTTGCTAGTTGGAGAGATGCCCATCTTCTGCTGCGCGTCAGTGGAGACCGGCGACGATCGCGGCAGGATTATCATGGCTTCGTCGTCGGAAGAGACCGGGTCACACCCACACGAGCACGGCGGTCTCTGCTGTTGTTGGTTCTGGTTCTGAATCTGCTGCTGGTGGGATGAGGAAGAAGTAGGTGAGCTCGAGGCCGAGCTGCTGGCTCCTCGGGCGTAGAACGTCTGGCGGCGGATCGGAAACGGCGCGTCGGACGCCGAGTCTACCGAGGACGTCGCAGATGCTGGGCTCCAGCTGTTCTGTTGGCCAGAGGGCGACGCTGGCGGGTAGTACTGCCCTTGCTGGTACTGGCTGGAGGCCTGAGCATACGGCATGCCTTGTTGGTGAGGAGGAACCTGGGAACTTTGAGTTTGCTGGGGACTGTTGCTACTGTTGTACTCGAACGGTGTGCGCGGCTGCATGAGCACGGAGAGCGACGGGAGTCTGGTGGTCTGACGCCGCTGTTCCTGTTGCTGCTGCTGGTAGCGCTCGGCCGGGTCGTACTGGAACGTCATCACGACGTCGTCGTCGCTGGACGAGAGCAGATCCTGAATTCCCGTCATTTTCGAAAGAAATCTCAAAAGTGTTTACTGTGAGCTGGCGGCCGCAAATTGGGAACTGAGCTGGCAGAAACGAGGAGCGCAGAGGAATTGTGGATTGATCTGGTTGGCGGGAATATGATATCTCAAAAAACGCAAACCGCAACAACCAGTGGACGGACGACGCGTGCTGGGGCTAACGAAACGAAGTCTCGCTGCTGAGCGTGTGCGTCGAGTGTGTTGAGTGTTTGTGCCTCGGGATTGAGCTATTGGAGATTGGTGTATCTCTGCTGCACTTCTGCTCGTTTGTTCGGTTGTGAGTGTGTTGTGTTGGCTGGTGACGGAGGCTGAGCTTGTCAGGCGAAGAGCTCCAAAGTCGAGGCTCGCAGGATTAGGCTCGCGAGCCCTTTCTATGACGAGATAGCCAGGTCTAATCAGCGCTCGTCCTGCTCAAGAACCAGAGGCAGAGCAGGCTCTGAGTGGGGCAAAGTGGCGTCAACAACCCTTGATGGCTTTCAATACTTTACACTGTGGGTTAGTGAGGTGGTAGATACCGGGCGAAATAGATGTGTGTCCAAAAAATGCTGCGATGTTGGTCGCGGGGATTTGTATGCAGAGTGTGCTGAAATGGGTACAACTGGGCGATTTTGATTGACCAGAAAATGGAGAAAGCGGGTTCTTTTATGGTCCATGTGACCATTTGTAACTGGAATGTTCACAGTTTTTCTGGTGCACTTGGCTCAGAGTTTATCTTGTACCTGAAACGCGTTGTTGTACTTGGAAAGTCAAGACGTAAGCCCTTCTTGCTCAAGCCAACGCACCCACTGCGATATCTCTAGGTGTTGCTTCGACACACAGGGGTAGCGGCGTGGTGCCACCGCTGGCAGCGGTGTTGTGGATTCGCCCACATGATATATGCGTGCCATACTGGGTACACTAGGTGAGGTGGGTGCCCCTGTGCATCAGCGAAAAAGGCAGAATCTGCAACAAAACATCGTTTTGTTGCAGGATTTGTAGGTATTCTAGATGTGTGGAGATGGAGATGTGTGCAACTTTTTCCATTCGTGATGACGCCTGTTGGCTGGTTTTAGAGCATGAGGAGGATGGGCAACGCGATTTCTCCAACGAAATGCAACTTTTGGAGCGAGCGCATCCTAGTTAATTCATACATTCCTGAGTGGCATCTAGCCAAGACTGATGGTCATTCTCGGGTCAAACTTGAAAGCAGAGGCAGCGTTGAGTCTTTCTCGCTTATTGCTGGACTCATCCGTGCGACTGGGAGTCTCTGTGGCTGTAAGGGACGAAAGTCTCTCAGCCAACCGGAGAAGTTTGGGCTCCCACTTCATACGCAACACCGCAAACGTTCGCTCTCTCAACGTTAAGGACGTGCGTACTGTAGTGATGAAAAGTGCTAAAATCCTTCAATAGAGAAGGCGGACGAGTCATATTCATTTCCTGGCGTTCACCATTCTTTCAACAGTCAACACACTGAGTGGGGGTCCATTTTGCTAAAAGAGGAGAGCGAGATTCGCACTTAGCGGAGATAGGAGAAAGGTGCACTTGATTAGTCTTTTGTGGGCGTGCGCATTCGAGCATTTTCTATTATTTTCAACAAAGAGCTACAGTGCCTACGAATTTGATAGTGGCTGCCACTTCGGGGTCCTCTCGCAGGCAGGCAGTCAACACGCTGCTGGTTGGAAAATCTGAGCAAAGGAGACTCAGAATGACCCATTTGACCCAGTGCATCTGAAGGCGGCACTGATGGGTTAAGAAAGCAACTGGCTGATCTGTCTTTCCAGGTATGGGTGCAATGGATTGATCTGCATCGGTTGACTGGCTGGCACGTGTGCGTTCGTTTGTACCTGCGAGACTCTGTGCGTACGCGCAGCCAGATGCAACCGGCGCCTCACCAGCTCAGCTTCCAGGGTGAAGTTGGTCTGCCTTGTCTCATCTCGCTCGCGTTTCTTGGCGAGTCAAGGAGCAGCGAGGGCTGCCTGGTGTGTGCCCAGCGCCCGCAGGAGGTTCACAGGTGTGAGCCCTTTCGACTGGCCTGGAGACCTGGGTGTTGGACGTGTTGTGCTGGTGCGAGTCCTGTAATTGCAACGGCAATAGCAATACGACCACACCATCCAATCAAACGATTAGACTGGAGGGGTGCGGCTCTGTTCGCTGCGACATTGTTGCCATTGCCATTCCATTGCTCTGGTTGATGATTTCCACAAGAGACAGACCGACAAACCAGCGCGCCACCGCCGTATCGGGGCCAAGAGAAACGGACGAAAAGAGACAAGGCTGACGGCAGCAGAGAGCACGCAACAAAACAAAGCCGCAGCAGCAACGAATAAGATCGCCTGACATTTCGTAGGTCGCCCTGATGGAAATGTCGGCAAGGCTGGCAGCAGTGTGCACGTGTGCGTACGTTCATTGCGTTTTGTACGTGCGTACAATCACCAGGGCTGAAGACCGGAATGCAAGTCCCTCTTGCAGGAACTTTAACTTGAAGTTGCACCCCTCCGACGACGACAGCAGGTGGGCGTTGCGCTTTGCGCCAGTCATTTCCCTCATTATTGACTGAAAAGATACCGCGAGAGAACTCGCCATTGGAATGGACTGATATGACGCCACACGATCCTGCGATCTGTGGGCGAACTTCGCCAGCGCCACGCGCTTCAGATTCGCGTTTCTCTACATCCATCATATTTTTTCTGAAGTAGGACAGACGGACGGACACCATGACAAACTGACTTGTTGTGCTGCCTGATAGGCACGCCTGTGCATTTTCTCAAGGATGGAAGCACGCGTGCGCTTGTGGCTGTTTACTCGGCTGTTGTCTGAATCTCGTGGGCGATGCATTCTTGCCTGGAAAGTATCTTTGGGCTGGTGAATGCGACCTCATCGGAAGTCTCTCATATTTTGGAAGTCTCTCATACACAAAGCGATGCGTCAGGGCCCCTTATAGGAAGACAGGCGATGCGCTGGCAAATTTTGTGCAGCGATCAGTGGCAAGCTCGCCTCCACCCATTGCTGTGAGTGATATCTGTGCTGGTTCTCGTCCCAGCTGGTGTATTCCATCCCTTTGATTGCTTGAGCTGGTTAAGAAGTGTACAGAACGATCGAGAGAGCGAAGGTAAGCTAAGGGTTTCAAATGCCGATTGTGGTGTGGGGCTTTCGAGAGGCAAACGCACAAGCTGAATGAAGACCTGGAGCTGAAAGCGAATTCGAATCTTGATGACCCCGTCGGAGTGGGACTTCTGGGCTCTTTGCCCCAGGCTCTGACCTGGAGGTGGCCTAACAAACGGTGTTGTGTGCACGTGTGTGCCCTCTTGGCAAAAGCACATCACATCCTCTCTCCGAAGGAAGGAGATGAAGTCTCTCGAGTCGAGTGGCTGGAGGCGTGAGGCGAGCAGACAGGTGTTAGGTCGTGCCGGTCCCTCGGTGCGTGGGTGGGACCTGCTCGTTTACACTTGAACTTGGTTGAAGCTGTTTCCACGCAGTAGGAAGTTTTTTACATTTAATTCAATGAAAGGGGTGTTTTCCCGACTGATTTCAAAATGCATATTCCAAGTAAGTGCTCCACATTGAATGCGGTCATCACGTAAATAGTAATCCAATAGGACCCACGTTTGCTGGATAGACTCCATGCGACAGACCGGGAGCAAAGAGTCCAGCTGGTCAAAGTCGACGAGCGACCCCCAGCAAAGAAAGAACAGGCACAATGCGCGAGGCATTTGATCAATCGAATCGCTCTTGACCTTTTGGCTCAGTGCAGTACAGTGCAGACGACTGGGGATTCGAACCAGAATCTGGCTCAACACATCCTCAGTCAACGTACACCTTCTGCTTGTGTAGGTTTGCCAATGGGAGTGGTGGATGGATGCGATGCGTGTAAGTTGGCCTTGTCTTGATTGATTGACCGAAGTCTTCACACTCATCCAGAGTGGATGAGTGTTTTGTATTTTCCTGTTGCAACATGAGAGGAGGAGATCTTTCAGGGCGAAGCTGCAAGTCACCTGCGTACCGTACCGTAGAGTTCAGTCATGAGAGACGCAGGCTCGTCTCGCCAGTGCAGGCCTCTCTGTTGGTTCAATGGCGCTTCAGAAAGTGAGTCACATGGCAATCTTCCGTCTGGAGAGGATGGTGGAAGAGTCCTCTATAATAAATAGAGAGGGGGTCCACGAAGAAATGGAGCCGCAATTTACAGAGGATGGTGCTGACTGCCGGCTTCAGCACTTCGTGCTGCCAATCTCCATGAAGCTTCAGAACCTCAAGTTCACGTAGAGCTGAAGATTGGACGAGTGGGGGGTCTCTGTTTTGCGATAACACACATCATCATCCAGCGAGCAACGCCACGACCGAGAAGATTCTGGTGCTTGATTTGCCTTTTATAGTGCATATTTCGGGTTGCGTAGTGATTATTCCACACTATAAATGGAATGTAGTACGGTTTTTTCCTTGTCATATGGCTAGAAGAAAGGCTTTGACGGACTTAAACAGGGATGCAAGCGAAAAAATGATGTGCCATCATCGATGTGAGCCCACCGACCTCCCATTAACCGTACCTCCATGCATTTGTTTGGTGATGTTGGTTCTTCGCCCGTCACACGCCACCACGCTTTGCTTGTCCATGGCGCGTGCGTGGCGTTTGTCCAGTGCATACGAGAAGCGCACTATCGGATAGATAGATATGGTGGCTGACTGCCTTCCCAGCCTTCCTATCTTCCGTTCATCCGGGGTGGCTGCGTCCTTCTTACGTATCGCTCTCTTGGTATCTATCGCTCAGTGGAGAAGATGCAATATAGATTCCAATCTCACTTGATTTTTTTCTTGTTGTTTTGCAGGAGGCAAACATTCTCATTGTTTATTATCATACATAGTCCCTATGCCGCTGGCTCTTTGCGTCAAATCTGCATAGAGATCCCTCGCTCGTGTCTTCATTCTTCATTGTTCAGAAATGACAGCTTCTCTTTCATCAAGTCGACCAGCAGCCTCATCTAATCTCCTAATCTTCTAATGGCCTTCCTACAGATTCTCTATTCACGACCGGCGATCCCGGATTCATTCGCTCGCCCACTCCATGTTCCATTTGCGCTGTGAATCCCCTTCCTTGCGTGAGCGAGCGAGCCTGCCGCTCGTCGTCGTGTCCAAATTCGAATTTGACTGCTTCAGATTTGGGTGGGCGAATTTCAGGGTCATAGATAGATACCTCATAGGAGGCTGTAAAGCGCATCAAGCAACTTCCCGTTTTAATAATTTGATACCAATCCGAAATGTAGCGAATACCAGCCAGTCATTATTGTCCAGTCGCGCGTGCCCCTCAGGTACCTTTATACTCTTACAAAAAGGTTATGAAGCCTGCGGGATGTTCCCCATTTGCGCATGCAAATCGAATCCGGTCTTTTGCCACGCCAGTCACAACGTCAGGGTGAGATGCGTCAAGATTCGGTTTTCTTTCTTTGTTGCAGGTTAAAATCGCGGCGTGCGCTGTGGAATCCTCTCGGGCGGATGATTGGACGAGTTGCGAGTTGCGAGAGTGCGTGGTGGATGGTGCTTCGTCTTTAACACCAAGTGACAGACCCACACGCTGGCAGGCAGCCAGGCAAGGACCAACCAACAGCCCAGCTGGGCTCGACGTACCTACTCTCTCTCGCTCGCTCGTTTGTCTCTTGGTCTCGCTCTCTCTCTCTTGCTCTGTTTGGCTGTCTGTCCAGCTTCAGCTTTGGACCTGGTGGTTGACCCAACACAAGGAGCTACGGTACATGTAGCACGCCAGCTGAGCTGAGCTCAGCCTCAGTCACTCTCATTGTCACATTTGAATTTGCGCCGGCACCAGCAAGAGCTCTCCTTTCGTCCCAAGTCCTCCCTCTTTCTTATTCACAAAGATGACCAAGCTGCCGTCGCTCTCCGTGCTGCTCGCGCCTCAGGGCCACTTTAGCTTCCAGACTGCGCCATGCAACAACAACAGCTACGCGGCGCCGCAACACCGACCGGAGGTGTTGCTGCCGCTTCACTACTACGCCCACCCAGAGCAGCAGCAGCCACAGCACTACCAGCAGCAGCAGCCACAGCACTATCAGCAGCAGCAGCCACAGCACTATCAGCAGCAGCAGCCTTCGTACAAGTATGCGAGCGCTCCAGGGTCGCCATCGAGCCCTAGCTGCTGGGAGCCGACGCTCTCAAGCACGAGCTGTCAGCCGCCATCGCCTCCTCCGTACTACAACAGCCAGTACCA
>JALBZD010001118.1:0-10432 GCA_038050675.1 Globisporangium cylindrosporum | reverse complement strand
CTTGGCGCCAGAAGAAGTAGTGAACTGGACGAATGCGCCACCATACTCGTATAGTCACATCTAGTGTTCGCGGGGGGATGAACTTGCGGAGGTAGAGTGCATGGTCGTGTAGTTGTGTCGTGCTAGGTGCGTCTATGAGGACGTGTCGTTCGAACGGGTGTTTCTTCGTTGGTTCTCTCGGATCTGCGAGCGATGCGTACGAGAACGACGCAGTTGCTGGACCTGGCGTCGTAGCTCCAGAAGGACTACACCGGAAAATGAAGGAGCTTGCGCAGTAACAACAAGAAGCGAGCGCCAACAGCAATAGGGAACCTATAAGTAAAAGGCGCGGATCGACGGCAGCACCAGCTTTCCACCGGAGTACATGGACAAGCGAGGAGAAAGCGGCTTTTGAAGCGGGCTTCCACCTCTACAGGTTCAACTGGAACTTGGTGGCACAGGCTGTGTGTACGCGGAACAGTAAACAGGTCAGCAGCTTTGGACGTCGACGGCTTCGCCGTACTACTGATGTAGTAAGTAGAACGGCAGCGCTTCCACGGTCTTTGACATGCTTGAGCGAGTCACATCAATTAGCAAGCAGACCCCAGTACCTTGTGAACAATCAGCCCAGCAGTTCCCAAGTCCACCGTATCGTGTTGGCTACCGAGGCAAATTGTGGCACCAAAGCTACAGGTGAACAGCTTCTTCGCACGTATCCCAAGACCAGTTCCGCGACTGGTCCCCAGAGCCACAGCAGCGATTGATAGCAGCGGAACGAACACGGAAGCGTCAACGGCAATCACTTCACCTGTGGCCTCCTTGCGAACTGCACCACAGAAGCTCCAGATGTAGGGGCAGCCATCGATCGGTGCGGTAGCGACGAGGAGAACATCGCACGTGTCTATTGAAGTACCTGGATCTGGACCTCCTTCACTAACAACACCTCCCCGTGGGGAGAAGAGACGCCATGGGCACGAGCAAATTGCGATAATGATGGACTCTTCAGCATCAGATGAGCGCAGGTGCAATTTCTGCTGCAGCGCCCGAGGGGTCTACGTCATGATGAGCTGCACAGATTGCCGTCGCATGTACCACCACCAAAAGTGCCTCGTGAGCCATTTTCTGCCTCGCTGCACGAGCAACACGCCCATTAAACAGCAATTCGAGGGGCTTTGCAGGCGTGAACCTCCAATCGTCAACGCCCGAAGCGAGTGAGTACCTGCATTGAGATTGGACAGGACGAACTACCAAATGCATTCGGCGAGACCAGCACTCCATTTCCTGCAGCTTGTGGAGTAGACGATGCGTTATGCTCATGCATGGGAAAATCCTAGGTTTAGAACTGACATCCAAGGTATTAATGAGAGCGGGAACCTAACCTGCACACAGGTTAGTCGCAAATTGATTGGCTTCGACCTCGTCGTTATTCGGTAGTGGTAAAAACTTTGACACACGGAATACAAGCCCCAACTGAGCATCACAGTGCTACTTCCGCCGATCAGCTCGCACAACACCCAGCTGTCCCAGGTCCTATCTGTCCAGGAAAACTAGCACTTACGTGCTCTTCACGCAGGCGCTGACACTCGTGGTCGATGTTGGCGTCGCGGTAGGCACAGTCGGGGTGGCGGTGGTAGTAGTGGCTGTGGTAGTGGTGGTGGTCAACGCAGTCACTCTCCAACTTGCGGCCTTCCGCAAACGACTCTTCGCAGAACTTCGATCCAAGCCCTTGAGAGTGGGCCAACAGCGGATCGAGGACCTCGCGCACCCAAGGCGCGGGGATCAAGCGCGACGAACGAAGACCGGGCACTCACTGCGTGCATGGCAGACACCATGAGCAGCTCCGCCGCAGCAACAGCTGCACAAGTACCAGGTCCAAGCGCTTCACCAGACAGCGGCGTCGGCAGCGCAGGACATGAAGGCTGGCAAACTGCAGGACGCAGAGCCAAAACAAAGAAGAAAGCCGAAAGATCGCTTTTTCGGGAAGGCGACCCCTCACGAAGAACACAAGATCGCGTTTTTTTCTCCTCACGGAATGGCAAGGCCAGGCACGGCCAGGCACGAGGAGGAACTCAAGCGCACCGCGATGTGCATGCTGGCAACGTGGTGAAGCAAGCTGGTCCGAGGAGCAATGCCTTTCCAGGGCGTGCTGCTACGGAGACCGGAAATGGCGTGGAAACGTTTCGGCAACTGCAGTATTATACTCGCAGTGGGGCCGACGCGGCGTATGTGCTGGATCTTGCTCTCCGAATCACGGATCTTTATCGCCTACGAAGAATCGCGCACCATCTTAGCATGAATGCTGACTCTAAGGGTTCCAAAGCCGAGCGACGTCAGCAAGCGGAGCAGTGGTATGCCAGCATCAAGGCGCCCAACGATATCCGTCATCTGGTCTCTACGTGGGACTGTGACGAAGGAGACGATGTCAAAGGACATGCTCAAGTGCTGTCCCGCTGGCTGGTGCAAGCTTCGGTGGTGTGGGTAGCAAGCATGGCGTACAGCCACCCGTCGACAACTAACAACGTCGCAGAATACTGGGGTCTCATTAACGGGCTACAGTACGCACAGGCTCGCAACTGTATGCCTCTGCACGTTGTAGGCGACAGTGCGATGATAATCAAGCAGCAGCAGAGCCACCATCCACCAAAAAACGCGAAGCTAGTCAAGCTATACCATCGGTCCAAGCGGCTAGCTGACACGATGTGCATATGAAGTTGGAAACACCATTACCGTGCGCACAACAAAATGGCCGACCTAGCAGCCAACCATGCCATGAACACCAAGTCCTCAGCACAATACGCATTCCCAACAACACGCCCCACAGGCAACGAAATTGAACAGCTCATGAGCAAAGATGTGACGCACTGGTTCGACAGATTCGGTGATGGAACATCCTGTCTCGGAGCAACCGACTTCGACCTCCTGACCAACATTCGGGTGTACTTGCAGCCGAATCACCTGGACAGACAGACGTAGGCGTCTGCGGCATCCACGTCTGCTTGTCATCACCGTGCGGACGTCCATAGCGTCTTGCACACCAATTCACTTCGAGTCGAAGCTGCGAAAGCAGTGTAGCTAGAAGAATGGATATTCTCGTTCGCGTAGCGTAACATAATATACCTCACCTTAACTAACCAACAGAGCAGCCAGCTGTAGACGAGGCCGAGCACACTTTCAAATGGTGGACGGCGGTGGCGTGTTGGTGGTTGTCCTCTGGGTGGCTGCTTTAGCACTTGGGATGAGCGGGTCGGGGCGATCGCGTCCGTGGCTTGCGCTGGGCCACTGGAACTGCGCGCATCTAGCGAGGAGCGAATTGTAGACTGAGCGACGAGAAACAGAAACTGCAAGCAATCAACAATTCAGTCAACGCGGACCAGACACCAAACAACCTCCGCTTGCAGGTCGCTTCACAAATACGCTGTCCTGGGGTAGATATATTTTGGGGATGGCCGAACGAGCTCGACACATAATACAAGTGCTTACTACCAGCCACTTCGGTGAAATGAAGATGACCGGTTTATCCACCAGTCCACACGGAGACCCGCACAGAGGCAATCTGCACTTGTTCTCAACCCCTTTGGTCGCTTCCAGCTGTCTTTCTTGCTGCTGCTCCTCCCAACGCGATAGAAGTTGGCGTGATACGCAGCCTCCAGAGGTTCCTCCGACGCCGAGTCTCCCTCTGCAATGAGTACATCGAATCCAGTTTTGCGAAGTATTCGTCCTACAGCTTGCTCGCGACGACGATGAGGTGGAATCTGGTAGAAGCCGGGATACGCCTCACGATGGCTTTCACATCTTCGGGCGACAACGAATCCGAGTTGGGATCCGTGCATTCCCCAGACACCACGAGCTTTGTATCCTGAAACCCACCTCCACGACTACTATTTTCCTCCAGTTCCAGCTCCAGTTCCAACTCTGTGAACAAATCCGCCAATTCTCTGGGAGGAACGCAGGCCAAGACACGTTCGGTGGAGCCAAGAATGGCACCTTCACACAACAAAACCGCTTACAGGGAGTGGGAACTCGAGGCGCTCGGTTATACCCGCTCGCACGCCCAGCTCGTACAGCAATGCCGACAAGAATGCGCCAAACGTGATAGATAAAAATGCAACGCGAATCCCGGTGTCTTCTAAGGTACAAGGGAATGTCCTTGTCGGTGGACGAAAACTCGCAGCGACATCTCCAAATTTTTCTGTCTTTGAGCAACTCGAACTCAAGATCAATTTTTTTCCTCTCCTTCAGACGCCCATGAGCTCTTCACCACTACCAGCCGTAACGTCTCGGTCAGCTCTCCTCCCATTTCATCCATGTACTCGACAAAGCTTTCAGTCACAACCACATGTCTACCACGAATGTACGCGAGCACTCTTTGTAAACAGCGGTCTGCTGTTCAGAACCTGGCCATGCCCACTCCCAGGAAATAGCTCCTAGGAACCTCTCGTTGGACTGCGAGCAGCTGCAGGTAGGACGACTGTCTCGCACCAAGCCACTGCCGCGCCGCATTAACACGATTCTCTGCTTTCGCTAGGCTTGTCTCTAGCCGTTTGATTCTGCCCTCAAATCGCTTGTATTCCATTCCGGTCAAAGCCTGGGTTGTTTTCCTTCCACAGCTCGAATTCCCTTCCAAGGTACGCTACCGCTCGAAATATCTATTCTCATGCTTCATGCCATCCGCGAGTGACCTCCTTGCGTCTTTAAGAGCCGCAGCAGCATGGGCACCTTTGCTTGGTGTTGCGGGCTTCATTCTCTTCAAACCGCCCACCACTAGCAGTAGCTGGGGTCTTCCTCGTCGCTCAGAAGATCTGGAAATGAAGAGCTCTTCTTCAAACCCCAGAGGATCTTTCTTCTGGTCTAAAACAATCTAATCTCCCTTTTATCCAATCATATCATGTCATTCTATTTTTCATCCAATCGGCATACGTCAGTTGCACACATTCACTCTGGTCCACATCCCAATTGGGTGTGACTGGATCAGACAGCCCACACGAGCGAGCGAAACAAGCACAAGCCACCAAGTCGATCCAAGGAGAAGAAGATGTCACTATCGCTGGACAAGTCCCCGGAGGCCGAGCTGCTGCGCTTCCTCGCGCGCTTCGCCGGCGTGAACACGGGCTCGGCGGCCTCGGGCCCCGTGCGCGTGCGCCTGGGCAAGACCAACGAGCTGCGCCAGGTGAACTCGATCGCCAAGTTCTTCGCGCGCCAGGCGGACCGCGAGGCCGAGCTCTGCGGCCAGGACGCGCTCGAGAAGGTGCAGGTGGCCATGTGGCTCGACTTCGCCACGGGTATCACCCAGTGCCCGCCGCAGGCCTCGGCCGCACACTGGAAGGTGCTCGACAGCGCGCTGCAGAGCAAGACGTACTTTGCCGCGCACCGCGTGACGCTCGCTGACGCCGCGCTCTTCTGGGCACTCCACAAAGCGGTCGTCAAGTTCTCGGCCAAGCAGCGCGACGAGTTTGCACACCTAGTGCGCTGGTTCGACCAGCTCCAGCACACGGTCGGCGTGCGCGGGTTTCGTGACCTGGACGTCATCGACCTCGGCCGCAAGCAGTTTGCGCTCACCGTCTAAGGAAGAGATGAAGAAGAGGCCGCGACTCAGCTGATAGCGATTGACTGAGCGAGTGACAGGGAGTCAAGAACAAGAAGATACAGCAGCAGAAACAGCGTCAATCAAGCGGCGCAGCAAGCAAAGATGGCGATCGGTTCATCTCAAGCTGGAGCTGTGTGCTCATTCTTGCGCTGGTGGTCCACCAAGTGTGCCTGATTGACACTACGCACGCTGCATGCGCGCTTGTTGGCAAGGGAGGAAGGGAAGAAATACATTTTGTTCGTATTGACGTCGCGGTCTTTTCTCTCTGCGTGTTTGTGATGTTGATCTGTGTGAGGTGTGCTGTGAAACCTTGTCTGTCTTCCTGTGTGTCTGTGTTCTTTTAGGCTGGTTGGTGGTCGTTTCGGAATGCTATAGTTATCAAGCCCAATTGCCGCTCGCTCACACCCAAGTTGGCGCCGCTTCCAGTCAGTCAGTCGATCGATCAAGACGCCTCGACTTGCCCACGTCCACGCTTTGAAGTCACCAGGCTGCTTCATCTCCACTTTGCAGGCTACCATGCCGCTTGAGCGTCTGGAGCAAGTGCTGCGCAGCCCCACGAAGAAAGATCCGCATGCGCAAGAGTCCCCCGCGAGCCACGTGGAGATCACGTGGTCCGTGCCGACGATCGAGGGCGTCCCGCCGTGTGCGCGCGGTGGTCACTCGGCGGTGCTCGCGGACACGCACCTACTGGTGTTCGGCGGTCACTACTTTGGCGGTGAAGGCAGCTTCGTGTACCTGAACGACCTCTACCGACTTGACTTGAGCACGTCCACGTGGTATGAGATCGTCTTCAAGGAGCAGGACGCTGTGCTCCCACGGCCGCGGTACAACCACTCGGCGCTGCTTCTGAACGGCGGCACGCGCATGTTCATCTTTGGCGGTCGTGGTCAAAGCTCACAAGCAGCTCAGCAAGCAGCTCAAGCGCAAGGCCAGCACGTGCTGCACGACATATTTTTCTTCGATCTGCACGCCATGGCGTGGTTCCAGGTGCAATGGACGACCGAGAGCCCCGCGGCACGGTTCGGTCACAGCTGCGCATCCGTGGACGACGTGCGGATGGTCGTGTTCGGCGGCTGGGACGGCAAAAAGAGCATGCACGACCTTTGGGTCTTCGACACGAACACGTTCACGTGGCTCAAGCCCAAGTGCGCGGGCAAGGCGCCGACTCCGAGGCACAACCACTCGATGGTACCAGTGTTTACTAAAAGCAGCACCATCAATAATACCAAGAGCAATGCTGCTTCAAGCGCCATAATGATCGTCTACGGCGGCTACACGGTACTCCCGGACGCGCTGCCGATCTATAACAAAGACATTTACCTGTTTGACGCCGAGAGCATGGCCTGGAGCCGTCCGCGGCTCGTTGGCGAGTACCCTCCGGGGACTTTTGGGCAAAGTGTGTGCACGCACAACAGCGAAATGGCGTTTGTGCTCGGTGGCTGGTCCGGCACCGAGCGCTCGCCGCTCTACATGGGCGACAAGCAGGTCAAAGAGTTGGCGAACATGGTCGCGCGTGAAGAAAGGCTTGCGAGCGGCCACGAGAGCAAGAGCAACACACGCGCGCACGTCCAGCAGCTCAAGAGTGCGTCGTCGTACGCGCGCGTGCTGGACTTGCACACGATGCAGTGGCACAAGCCGCTGGCTCACGGCGTGCCGGTCGCGAACCGCTACGGCCACTCGTGTACGCTCGTGGGGCCACACCTGTTCCTCTTTGGCGGCTGGGACGGCAACCGCGCGCTCAACCAGCTTGTCGTGGGCGAGTTTGCTATCGTTTAAGAAATTGGTTCATGCAGAAAAAGATAAGCAAAACACACATGCATGTGCTTGGTTTGTTGGTTCATTGGCTTGGGTGGCGCGTGGCGCACGTCTATCTACTTACTCTAATCGCGCGATTGCCGCCTTCACCTCGCTGACGAAAGTGTCGAGCGACTTGGCGCCGTGCACCTGGTTGTCGCGCGTGCGGATGTTCACCTGCGACGCCTCGACCTCCTTGTCGCCCACCACGAGGATGAAGTTATAGCCCGCGAGCTGCGCCTCGCGGATGCGCTTGTTGAGCGTCTTGCTCGAGTCCTGCACGTCCACGAATATGTTAGCGTCGTGCTCGAGCGTCGACGCGACCTGCTTGGCGTACGCGCGATGGGTCTCAGACACCGGGAGCACCGCCACCTGGCGCGGACTGAGCCAGAGCGGCCACTTGCCGCCCGTGTGTTCAATCAGGATCGCCATCATGCGCTCGATCGAGCCCAGCACCGCACGGTGGATGATGATCGGTGTATGCGGCTGGCCATCCGCGCCGTCGTAGCTGAGCTCAAAGTTCTTGGGCAGCTGGAAATCCAGCTGGATCGTGCCGCACTGGTGCTGGCGCTTAAGCGCGTCCGTGACCACTATGTCGATCTTGGGGCCGTAGAACGCGCCGTCACCCTCATTCACGTCCCAGGGTTCGCCGAAATCCTCGAGCGCCTTGCGCAGCTGCGACTCAGCGTCATCCCAGACCGCGAGCTCGCCCATGTAGTTCTCCGGACGTGTCGACAGGCGTAGTTGGAACGTGAACCCAAACACGCCGTACACGTGCTGGATGAACTGGAGGCACTGCGAGATCTCGTGCTGCACCTGGTCAGACGTGCAGAAGATGTGCGCGTCGTCCTGGTGGAAGCGACGCACGCGCGTGAGGCCCGTGAGCGCACCAGAGGCTTCGTTACGGTGCAGCGCCGAGAAGTCGGCGAAACGCACGGGTAGCTCGCGGTACGAGTACTTTCTCGACTCGCGGAAGAGGATGCAGTGGCCAGGGCAATTCATCGGCTTGAGTCCAAACTGGTCGTATTCCGGAGAATGATGATGGTGGTGGTGGCTTCCTTCTCCCACTTTCTCGTCGTCACCGTGCAGGTGCTCGTGGCAATGCGTGACGCTGCTCTCCGCGATGCCTTGGGTCACCATGAACATGTCTTCGTGGTAGTTCTTGAGGTGACCCGAGGTCTCCCAGAGATCCTTCTTGAAGATGAGCGGCGTGATCACTTCGTCGTAGCCGCGCTTGCGGTACTCGTCGCGGATGAAGTTCGCGAGCTTGTTGAAGATGCGCGTGCCGTGCGGCAGGAAGAACGATGAGCCGGGGCTTAGCGGGTGGAACATGAAGAGCTGCTGGCTCTTGCCGATCAGGCGGTGGTCGCGCTTCTTGGCCTCTTCCTGCAGGTGCTGCCACTCCTTGAGCAGCGCGTTGCTCGGGAACGAAATGCCGTACACGCGCTGGAGCAGGTCCTTGTCCTCCCAGTGCGACGCCCCGCAGCGTGTGATCACAAACGACGACAGCACGCCTGAACAAGCAAGCAACACAAACAAATAAGTCAAGCCAATGGCACCAGTTAGTCCATAGCAGCTCACAAGTGAGCGAGCGGACATTCGTCAAGACATATACATATAGACACATGCATATGCAGTGAGGAGTTGTACGTCCAAGTGTAGCTCAAGGGGGTACTCAGTGCGAGAGTGCAGAGTCGTTCTTTAGACGAGAGGGTTTTCCCTATAGGACTTGAGTATTGAGCCAAGAGCCAACGGACGCATTCTCACGTTGTCTCTTGCTCGTCTGCACGTTTGTGTGTGTGTGTTGTTGCGCAGACAGTCCAAACACACAGGCAAGCAAACAAGCATGTATACACGCAATGCAAACTCAAGTATACACACAGTCGCACGCACCTGTGTGTGGCACATGGGGGCCTCGGCAGAGATCGATCAGCGGACCGCACCGGTAGAGCGAGATCTTCTCGTGGCTGGGGATCTTGTGAAGCATCTGGCGCTTGAAGTCCGAGTACCTGAAGAGCTCGCTCGCGAACTCGCGCGTCACGTCCATGCGCTCGAACGGCTGGCGCTGCTTGACGATCTTCTTGATGATCCTACTGAGCTCCTCAAAGTCGGTCTCCGAGACCGTGAGTCCGTCTTCGAGAAACATCTCGTAGAAGAAGCCGCCTTCGCTGAGTGCCGGGCCGTCGCACAGCCGAATCTTCTCGTGGAATTTGTCCTCCAGCGCCTGGCCGAGCACGTGTGCTGACGAATGCCAGAACACCTTCTTGCCTTCGTCCTTGGAGAAGCTACCGATACCATACAAAGAATGTACGCATACCAGTTAGCTCATAGCCACCCCACAATAAGCACTCAGGTGTCAAAGTGTTACTCACTCGAGCAATTGCAACGAGCACGAGCGGTCGAGCGCAGTGCGTAGGTCGACCACCTGCGAGCCGTCGAGCTGCGCTGCGAGCGCCTGCTGCTTCGCGAACCCTTCATCGTGCAGGCACTTGAGTACATCGATGGGCGTCGACACGCCCTTTACACCGCGGAACGTGTAGATTTTCTGCTGCTTATCGTCGAGCAGCACGCGCACTTCGATGGGCTCGGCTGCGTCCTGCGCTTCTTGGAGCGCTTGGGCGACGAGTTCCTGCTGGCGCGCGTACTCTTGCTCCCAGAGCGACACGCGGCCGTCGCGAATTGACAGCGCAGCAAAGCCACGAGCGCCGTCGAAATGCTGCTGCTGTGACGACAGGACGCCACCTGCACGAGCGGCGGGCAACAGCGCATTGCGGGTGCTTCGCAGCGCATGCAGCATCGTTCGTGATTGACGCCGCAGCATCTTTGTGGAAATGGGCATCAAGCAAAGCTTGTGGTGATCTGAAAAATACGCTAGTAAAAAAAAACTAGCGTTCGATTGACTGTCCAATCATACACACGGGATTTTAGGTCACTGGTACAGTGCCGGAAATACAGTGCTGGCCATATTTATAAGACCACCGCGAACGCAAGCGCTGAGAGCGCAAAAGTTGATGAATGGAGCTGAAAATTTGGCACTTCACTCCCAGACCGAAGTCCCCCTTGTGGTGCGCGTTT
>JALBZD010001117.1:0-10455 GCA_038050675.1 Globisporangium cylindrosporum | reverse complement strand
CTCCCGCTGTGAGGAACCCGATCAGCGATCGCTTTCTCGCGATTGCAATGTTTTCCTTCACGACCAGAAGCTCTTCCACACTGCAGCATGTCCATATTGAAAAGACAGGAGAGGCCGTTAGACTGACCGACTGACAAGGAGAACTCAAGCAACGAGAGAATCATTGGCTTATATACGTCTCGAAGCGTAGCTTGTTGCTGTAAAACTGGCTATTTTCATCAAACAACTTGAGTTTGGTATGTTCGATTTCAGCCAATCAGACACCACCAATGATACTGAGGACAGATGGTGAAAATGCGAAAATGAGCTCTTCCTACAAACAGCTCGTCCGTTTGGGACGAGACCGACTCGACTGCCCTGTAAGACGCTCTACGATGGAGCAAGTAGAGGACCACGACGCGCGTCCTTCGCTAGACGCCGCCTTTGCGTTCTTCCTCGAGTGGTGCGGTGACGAAGAGGCGGAGGAAACCCGAGGTAGCAGTACCGGAAGCGCATCGGCCGTCGATGACTTTAATGCCTCTCACTCGGTCAAACTGTCGAGTGACGGACTCAGTAAAGTCCACCAACATGCTCATTCGCGGCACCAGCAGGAGAGCCCAACCCAGACTACCGAGCTCCCTGCACCACCCCAAAAGATGTCGCAGCCTCGACCTGCTGGTCACCGTGAGAGCGCGCGACGCAAGCGCTACCGACTCGAGGTTTCGAGTCTGCAGCGCGAGATCAAGCAGCTAGAAGGACGGGTGACTCGCCTGCGTAAGTTTGGCGGCGAGTGTGAACGCATCTTTGGCGTGCCAGTGGGCTTTGACAAAGCGGTGGCGGAATACAACAAGCTCCAGGAGGCCAAACAGTGCAATGCGGAGCTGAAAGAGGCGCTTGTAGAGCAGCACGAAACGAATGCAGCGCTGGAAAAGCTCTTCAAGCAGAAGCTATCAACTCAGGTATAGTGTATGTGATAGTATCGCATGGTCGCCTGCATATGGATATTGTTAACGTTTGTTTGGTTGACGGTGTGCCCAGGACTTGGACTTCTTGTCTGAGCTCGAGAGGCCGAATGCAGGAGGGGCGGAGTACTATGAGCTGCTCAGCCAGTTAGTGGACATGCACGCTCGTACACCTGACGTACTTGCGACCATCGGAACAAGAGACATCGGCGACGTGTTCAACAGCTGCAACGAAGACCATAGTCTAATTCTGGGGTCCTCGCACCAGTCTATCACAAACACGCCGCTTTCGTCCAGCTTTCGCCAACTGGAACAGTTTGTGTGGCATCAGGTGACGCTCAATATCAACGCAAAGTGCACTGCAAAGTCGACTCACTATAAACTGGAAGTGCCGCAAGTACGTGTATGTGCTGCGAGCTTGGTTGATAAACCCTTGCTGTGAGCAATTGGATATTAACATTGTCTGCTTTACAACAACCTAGGTGAACTGCTATGGCAACCGTTTCCACATTGTCTATAGCGAGGCGCTGGGTGGCCGAAGCATGGACGGCATGGTGGCGATTCGCAGATTCGTCGAGCCGTGTCGCGTGGTAATCGTGATCTCAGCGCGCCACTCGTTCCCAGGGAGCGCACTTGTGATTCGCGAGGACGGATGGATCATCATGACCGACACGAGCAAAGCTACGCCAGACAACGCAGGGGGCACACTGTTACAGACGCACTTTCGCATCTACACGGAGAAACAAGACGCGCCGCTAACAAAAGAGATCGAGGTGCTCCGAGACTTTGTCGTGAAAGCACTGAGCACCAAGTCACGACTCTACCATCAGCGGGTGCAATGCATGATGCTGCAAGCCGCCTTTGACTCCAAATTCTCTGAGCAACTGCACCGCCAGCTGAATCTCGGCTGCGTCGCGTGCGGCCTGCACGCGCCAAGCGATCACGAAGGGTGATAGATAGGCGTTCCAGTGAAGCAGTGCATGATGAATGCGTCATGGTGTCAGAATGAAGAGTTTTTTTTCTGTGTGAATTTCTGCTCACTGTTCTGGTGTCATGTATGCTTGTATGCATACTAGAACAGACGAAGCAAAATGACTGTGCTGGATGTATAGCTCGACTGGTGAAAATTGTCAGAGTGTTGGTGAAAATCATGACATCATCTTATGACATCAACATTCTGGATTGCGACCAGCTCCTGGTGTGATCTCTCTCCCTCTCTCTCTCCCCCTCTCTCTTTGGATGGAAAGCTCTATTTCCGCTTGTCTGCTCAGTCGGAAACCTCCTCTTCACCAGCAAAAGAAAGCGAGATCCCCAGCACCAGTTTCGAAACCAAGAGAGAAAGCAAAAGTACCATGAGCTTTCTGATGGATGATGAGGAGCAAGCGATGCTCGCTGAAGCGCTCGCTTTCATCGACATGTTTGCGCACGAAGATGGCAAAACTACGTCGTCGGATAGCGATGGCTCGACCTCCTGCTTCGATCACCTCGAGCAGCAGGATTCTCCACCATCATCAGCATCGGCGGCGGTGTCTCCAGTCCGTTCATCGAGATCGAAGCGCTTCGATACCGTTAGCAGCAGCACGACCAGGAGTGGCGACAGTAGTGGAGAGGGAGGACTCGACAATACCAATCAACGAAAAAACAAAAAGACGAAGAGCCGGGCAGCAAACACTGATGCGGTGTATCGCTACCGCAAGCGCAACAAGACTGAGATCTTGGAACTTCGGATGGAAGTGGCGCAGCTGGAGGCGCGCCTTGCACAGCTTCGTATTCGATGTGCCGTAGCGTCCAACAAAGCTCTGTCAAAACAAGTCGGCTTCTCTCGATCCAGCAGTTCTACCAGCCAACTCCGACTGGAAACAGAAGCATCGCCAGCCGGCTTTGATGACGCTGTATCCGAATACAAGAGACTTCAGGAGTCCGAGGCGCTCAACCGCAAGCTGAAGGCAGCGATGGTGATGCAAAGCGAGGCCAACTCGACGCTTGAAGGTTTTTTCCACAAACAGATTGCGAAAAACGTAACTTGGGTCGTCCTTGCTTGGATCAGCATTCTTCTGCAACTACCGGTTGCTGATCATTGGTTTGTTTCTGTCTTCTCTCGGTACTTGTGTTATTTCTGTAGGATTTGAGCTTCGTGTTGAGCATCCAGAGACCGCTTGCGAAAGTATCCACGGCGCGCAACAGCCCGTCTTCTTCTTCGTCACCGTCCCAGCAAGACGCAATGCTCTTCGCTGAGCTCTTCCACCACTTGAAAGACGCGATCTACTGCAACACGGCGTCGGCGCTCGCAGTGTTCCGCAGGAGCGACGTCAGCTGCGTGTTCAGCAACTCGCTATTCAAACAGGATCCAGGAGTCGGCAAAATGTTCGAGTGCACGTTCAACACGCCCGTCTCGTACAGCTTGAAGCAACTCGAGCTGCTCATGTGGAACCACCTGACGCAGCCGATCGACATGGCGACTGCAGCTCAAGTGACCCAGACGACTCTCAGTGACGAAGAAGCCGACGGCAGTCAGCAGTTCACGCTCAAGTCCTACAACAAGCTGGGCGACGTGCAGCTGGAGTATGTCTGCGCGACCCGAAAGTTCTCTGAGCCGCACCGGACCGTGCTCGCGTTCACGTCGTTGATGACGCCAGCGGGCGGCGGACTGTTCTTCCGCGAGAATGGGTGGGTGGTGCTCTCCGATTCGCAAGTGGCAGTGGCAGAACGAGGCAGCAACAGCAGCGCTGGTGATCCGTCACCATCAACCCCGAATGCGTTTTTTCAGACCGTTTATCAGCTGCACGTCGAGCAGTCACCGTCTCCAACTATCACTGGCACCGCCAGTGCGACCCCACGTGAAACGCAACTTCTGTCCCCCGAGCTCCTCGCGCTCCAGGACTTTGTGCTGACTGCGCAGGGCGACCGCATGCGCACGTATCAGCTGATGATCCAGAATACGCTGCAGCATCCGATCCAGGCGATCCCCATCGGTGGGATCCTCGCATCCTGTCCGCTGGAAAGTTAGCACCCACTCGCCCACTCCAACAGATCCGAGTGAGATCCTGTGGCCCTCGTGGCAAGACGCTCGCTCCACCACACGATCTCTGAAGGCAGAAAGGTCCAATGCGAACGCAGCCATTTGTTCAGAGCGACAGCCTACTCTAAGCGGACAAAGTTGCGGCGCGTTACCACTCTGGATCCATCCATATCCTCACGTTATCACAAATCTGTGAAAATGTACTTGGTGGTGCCACTGGCAGATTTGATTGACGTGATGCTCATCAAAATGGTCAACCGCGTAGCGAAACCCTAGCAGAGTGGCGGTCGCAGATCATGCATGATACCATCACGCTGATTGCGGTCACCGCGTCTGCTGATTGGCTGAAAATACGCAGGAATCTAATAGATTCTCACCACAAAAGAGCCAGGGGGGACGATGATGGAAGTTGTCAGAATGGGTTCGTCAAGTGCTGATCAAGCTGATGCGAAGAGCTCATTACTCAAAACGCCAAGCCATTGGCATTTGACACGAGAAAGCATTGCGAATGAGCTTCCTACTGGAGGAAGAGGGGCACGTGACGCTTGCCGAGGCGCTCGCGTTCATCGACACGTTCGCGTTCGAGGACGTGCAGGATATCGATCGAGAAGACTGGGAAGACGAAAGCGGCTCTGCCAGCGACCACTCGAGCGAGTCGGACGCGTCGTCATCTTCGCCGCTGTACGTGGAGTTGCACCTTCCACCAACTTCTTCATCGCCAGCATCACACAGTGCCACCGCTGCGAAGAGCTACACCAACATCAGCAGCCCCGGTGGATACAGTTCCAGCAGTACGTCCTGCAGTCCGAATAGCCCCGCGAGCAGCACCGGCGGCAGCAGTGGCAGTGGTAGTGGCAGCGACGACGTGATGGACGAACAGCAGAAAAGGTTGTTGAAGACCCGTGCGGCGAACACGCGCGCAGTGAACCGATACCGCAAGCGCAACAAGAATGAGATCCTCGAGCTCCGCGAGCAAGTGCTGCACCTGAATGCGTATCTCGCGCAGCTGCGCAAGCGAGGCGCAGTGGAGACATCATCGTCGTCGTCGACGGCAAACTACTTTCGCTCGAGCGCTACTACAGCCAAGCTGCTCCAGCTGAAAGGGGGAACAGCGTCATCGTCAGTGAATGGGATCAACGAAGCGGTCAACGAATTCCGAAAGCTGCAACAATCCGAGGCGCTGAACCGAAGGCTGAGAGAGGCGCTCGCGAAGCAACGCAACATTAATTCGACGCTCGGAAGCATCTTCCAGCGACAGATCGCGAAAAACGTACGTGATTGATATCATGATGCTGTATTTTTTTTATTGATGTGGTAGGTTTATGAGGCTGAAAATGTTGCTGTTGTGCGTATGCCTACTGGACAATTAATCCTACAGGACCTGACATTTGTGTTGGACATCGAGCGACAGCTGCAGAAGCAGACACCATCCGAGCCGCGCATGGTGCCTCCGATGGCGCGCGACTCTAGCATGATCTACTCGCAGCTCTTCCACTACTTGAGAGAGACCGTGTACACGAGCACTCCAGCGGTGCTCTCCATGCTGCACAGGAATGACATCGAGTGCGTGTTTAATAACACGCTGGTGAAGAACGACCCGAAGCACGGCAAGATGCTCGAGTTCATGTCGAACGCACCGGTCAACTGCAATCTATCGCAGCTCGACGCGCTGCTCTGGGCGCACTTGACCCACCCAAGTGATAGCGAAGCCCTGGAGGAATCGTTCGCCCAGGCTTCACAAAACCCGCCCTGCGAACGACAGTTCACGCTCAACTTTAGTGCGAAGCTGGGCGATGTGCACATGGACGGCATGTCGGCAATCCGCAAGTTTGTCGAGCCGCACCGCATCGTGTTCGCGTATACGTCGCTGCTGGTGCCCTACGGGAGCAACTTGCTCTTCCGCGAGAATGGCTGGCTCATCAGTTCGGACGCGCACATCTCGGGGTGTACCTCGGCACCCGCGGTCTTCCAGACATTCTACCGCCTCTACGCGGAGGACCAGTTCAACAGCGGCACTACTCCGAAGAAAATGTCTCCAGAGACGAACGCGCTGCACAATTTCGTGATGAACTCTCAGGGTGAGAAGATGCGCGCGTACCAGCTCATGATGCAAAACATGCTGGTATACCAGCTGGACAAGATCTCGGGCGGCGGTATCCTGTCGAAGTGTACGACGGTCGAGGTGGCAGCAACATGAGCACAGAGAAAGTACAGCACCAAGAGACCAGAAAGAAGATTGCAGCCAGGGCGACACGATTCAACGGGCAGGTGTGTAAATTATATGCTTATTTTAATGACGAGGAGACGAACCGAGGAATTGGGGAGAGAGGGGGCCAACGCGAAAATGTCCGTGTGAATGAAGGCATGAGTGAGCGCATTGTGCCGTTCCCAGGTGAAAAATACTACGATCAGTGAACTCCACTTCATGCACTGGTTCCGTCAAACGCGAAGTGCACTCACACTGCTCTCTTGACACGGCAAGCTCGGCGCTGGATAATCTGCCCA
Source organism: Globisporangium cylindrosporum (assembly GCA_038050675.1). Taxonomy (NCBI): domain Eukaryota; phylum Oomycota; class Peronosporomycetes; order Pythiales; family Pythiaceae; genus Globisporangium; species Globisporangium cylindrosporum. The sequence goes on along the minus strand of JALBZD010001117.1, from coordinate 3,990 downwards.
TGTCCAGACAGACATCAGCCGCCGGACGTTGTTGGGCAAGCAAACGCAGAGCTGAATGATGACAACAATAGCCGCCCATCCAGCATGCTATATAATCCGTTGATCGGCTTGTTTACACTTGGAGTGATGGTCACTACCATGACATCATCAAATGCGACATGGAGGTACGCACCATTTGGCGTCCACTGATTGGCTGGAAGAGGATACAGTCAGCTTTTGAAGCCCAATGATTGGCTGAAAAAAAGAAGAAATTGATGCTTGAGGCACAGAAGAGCAAGAGGCTTCTCTAACAGGCAAGCAGCTCATTTTCAGAAAAACATCGCACTGAACGACTGCTCAGCACCGCACGGCCGTCGCTCACTAGTTGTTTGATATATATAGAGAGAGGGCAATACGGTCATGAGCTTCCTGCTGGACGGCGAGGAGCAGGCCATGCTCGCGGACGCGCTCGCGTTCATCGACACATTCGCGCACGAAGCAGAAGAGGAAGGCGACTGCGATGGCACGTCGAGCGACAACTCGAGCACGGGCTCCGAGACCTCCTCGCTCTACGTTGAACTGCGCATCCCGCGCGCAACTGAGAGCGCAAAGAGGAGCGGAGTGCCTGGCGCCAAATCTAGCAGCACCACCAGCAGCAGTACCAGTAGTAAGTATGATGACAGTACCTGTGGTGACGACGTGGAGCAGAAGAAGAAGAAAGTTTTGAAGAGCCGTGAGGCGAACACGCGTGCAGTGTACCGATACCGCAAGCGCAACAAGATCGAGATCCTTGACCTCCGTGAGCAAGTGGGCAAGCTGACGTCTCAACTCGCAGAACTGAGGAATCCAAACACCGTGTCGATTACTGGTCATGGGTCTGGGTATCCGCGCTTCAACCCGAAGACCAAGCTGCTCCAGTTGCAGCCAACGACAGCAGCAGCCGCGAGCTTTGACAACGCGCTGATGGAATACAGAAAGCGACAGCAGTCGGAGGTGCTCAACCGCAAGCTGAAGGACGCGCTAGCGAAGCAGCGACGCATGAACGCATCGCTTGAGAACGTGTTCCAGAAGCACGTCTCGAAGATCGTATGTATTCGCGGTGTTATGTTGCACTTGTGGATAGTAGAGACACATCGATGCTAACTTTCTCTCTTTTTAATTGTTATAGGACCTGGGCTTCGTGATGGAGATCGAGAGCCAGCTCCAGAAGAAGCCCAAGACTTACCACGAAGAGCTTGTCGATTATGAAGCTAAGATGGCGTACTCACAGCTGCAGCACTACTTGAGAGAAACAATTTACGAGAGCACGCCTGCGATTGTGGCAGTGCTGGCCAAGGGTGACATCAACTGCGTCTTCTACCACACGCTGACCAAGAACGACCAGCGAGTCGGCAAGATGATCGAGTTCATGTCGAACACGCCTCTACAGTGCAGCATTGAGCAGCTCTATCCGTTACTCTGGAGCCAACTGGTGCACCCGAGCGACAATTCCAGCGTCGCCCAATCGGTGGCAAAGGTAAGCTCCAGTTGCTTGGTAGTTTCGTGATGGGCTTGGCCTCAATTCTAATGATTTCTCTCGACACCTGTGTTGTCTTTTACAGGCGGGACATAGCGATGAAAGTGGCTGTGAACGGAGTTTCACGATGGATTTGGACGGCGCACTCGGAAAAGTTCGCATCAACGGCGTGAGCAGGATCCACAAATTCGTCGAGCCACATCGCATTGTCCTCACATACACAACGTTGCTCTCTGTCGAGGGCAGTGACCTCCTGCTTCGCGAGAACAGCTGGCTTATCATGTCGGATGCGCTCGTTTCGGGCTGTGAATCTGCACCGACGGTGTTTCAAACTGCCTACCGTGTGCACGCCGAGCAAAAGAACACAATGCCCATGGCGCCTGAGACACAAGCACTTCGCGATTTCGTGATGGCCGCCCAGAGCGACAGGATGCACGCGTACCAGCTCATGATCCAGAAGCTGCTGCTCGAACAGCGCGATTGGGTCTCATATGCCGTTGGTGGGTTGGAGAGCACCTTGCCGATCTCATGCTGCACTTTTAAGGACGCTCAGGTCCAGCAAACAACTGCAAGTGCTGGTCAAAGTGTATAACTTATATTATTGGTGTAGGAGGGAGCGAGGCAAGTCGATCTCATCGTTTCCAAGGACTCTGCAATACCATTTCTTGTCCATGTGTAATATACTCTACATTAATCTGTCTAGCTGGCTACCAATATTTCCTGAACACCTCTCAGCCAATACATCAACCAGCTTTTTCAGAGTGCACGGCAGTCTCTCGCAGCATCGTTATCGTATAGGTTAGTATCTTTCGACGAGGGTGAAAAATTGTCCGATGCACGCTTTCCTTTGCGTGCTCCGAGTTGAGATCTGGAGCCGACTGAGCTGTTCAAATACACGCTCTTGATGTGGAATGACGGTAATGTTCACCACATGATGATTCCACAGTTTTTATCATAATCACTGAAATCAGTGCGGCAGCGTCTCGAGGAGCTCACTTTGTAAAGAGCAGCAGATCAACAGACAGCGAGCTGTGAGGATTAATCAGCAGGCTGCGCTGATGCAGCATCTGTCCTCCATCACACGGCTCATGAGTTTCCTCATCTCGGCAGAAGACGAGCGCGCGGCCCTCGAAGCGGCAATCGCGTTCCTCGACAGCTGCGCGAGCGATTGCGAATCATTCCAGGGCATTCATTCTCCTCTTCGCGGTGATCTATTTCCGAGCTTGGACACCGTATTCAGTTCGCAAGATTTAGAGTTGTCATCGACCAACGGCCTACTTCGCATCGACAATCAAATTGGTAGTAACAGCAGCGATGACAACTACGGCAGCGTAATCTGTGTCAGCAGCATCCAGGACGGTCTCGCTTGAGCAGATCTGGGCGCATACGCAGAGCTTCATACTGGTGCTACTGTTCCTTCATCACAGAAACTCAAACAAGTACCAACAGCTGCAAATCGAGTCCGGAAGCGAGCCATCGATGAAATCTTCGAGCTGCGCGAACGAGTCGCCAAATTGACGACACGACTGCACCAACTCGAAGAGCGAAATAATGTGGTTGCCGTGCCGAGCCGCGCACAAGCTCGACCAGCGAGGCAACATCGTTTAGACTGCGATCCCGCAAGTCCACTTTCCGAATGCAAGAGCTCCGACACGAACAAAGCTTTTGCCTACAGTAACGCAGTGCAGGAACTTCAGCAACTCCACGAGTCCGAATCACTGAACCGAAAGCTGCGAGCTACGTGGAGGCAACAGATCAAGCTTGCAAAGCGACTTGAAGGGATCATCGAAAAGCAGCTCGCACCAATGGTAAGCACAAAACTGAAAATATTGGAGTGGCTTGGGAGTTTTACTGACTGTGCATCTGCTTTCAATCCTGATCTACTTTGCAGCAGAATCTCGACGCTCTCGTTGATACAACGAGCGAGCAACTGAACACTCCCAGCCATAATGGCAAGTTGCCTCGAAACAACTCTGCTGTCGTCGATGAGCTTAATCAATACTTGGAGCCGCTCTACCGCCAGAGCTTTTCAGTCAGCGCCCCCACCGGCCTGTGGAACACCTCCCACGTCTTCAGCAGCAGCCGCGTGCACCACGATATGGTTCTCGGTGAAACATTTGAGTTCACTGCCAACACGCCTATGATCTGCAACTTGCGAGAACTGGACGCTCACGTTCGAATGCTACTCTCAAGCCACAAGTTGAAGCTGCAGAAACCCCACACTGGGGACATGTAAGCATCTACTTTTGCCTATACCTCATGGAGTTTCCAACTATAATCAAGTGCCTAACGTTTTTTGTATTGACACTATGACATTTGTTACAGAAACCCTGTCAATCGACCAGTACAAAGCACGAGCGCGAATTCACAAAGCGATTCGACTGCCAATTCGGCGAGATCTGTGTGGATGGCATGTTCGTTGCTCGCAGGGTTGAAGAGCCGCACCGCGTTGTGATCACGTACGTGTCGATGCTTGTGTTCATAGAGTTCGAGCT
>JALBZD010001116.1:0-10456 GCA_038050675.1 Globisporangium cylindrosporum | reverse complement strand
TTTTTTGGAGCCTGCAAGTTCATTTAATTTGTGTCTTCTTTGTACCTGACTGGATCTGAGTACAGGTGAGAGCCCATCTCGCCAATCATCTACGAACGAACGCATAGAAAGGGGGTACGACAACTCGACAGGTTATCACCCAAATTCGTTCATCCCCAACGCGATTGATCGGCTCGACTTGAATGTGTGCGTGAAAGCGGGATATCCCAGAAAAGTGAAAGCTCTCGTAGTGTTGTGTACACACACTGGAGGAGAAGGATATTGTTCTTGATGAACCATTGTACATCGGTCAACTGAAAATATGGGCATATGCCTCGTTCAACCGAACTCGCGCGTGCATGGACTGCATATTTTTCTTCTGACATGACGTCGAGACTTCGGTGCCTGTCAGCTGAACCGACAAGATCCCTCCCTTCCCTCCCTGTCCAGCTGCATGCAGCGCGCTCGCGGATTGGAAAGGTGCACGGAAAAAGATCTCTGAGACCCATTCATTCATCTCATTCTCATCTGATTCAGAAGCCGCTGGGTATCTTTTATGTCAGGAAAGTGGACTTCCTCGTTTACAGCAGGGATGTCGTGTTCACAAAAGAGCTCTAATCTTTTTAATAGGAAGTGAGCGATCTTTGCCAATCTTGGAGATCTTAATCTTGAGATTAACGATGAGGATACGTACCGGCGCGTTGCAACACTTACTCTTGCAGCCTCGCCTCAGGGAGGGCGAGTCAGGCTGAGAGCGACAGCTTAACAACAACCGATCGAGAGCAGACAAGTTGCCAGCGAACCCTTGCGGTTGCAGCTGACTTTATGATGGCAGATACTGTACCAACGAGAGAGGGGCCTCGAGTGGTACAGATCCGTAGCACAACTGAGTGTGCATAGTGCAAGTGATGCATGTAGCAGATCATGAGATGATGGCAACCTTTGGGATGTCCTGACAAACAGCTGGAAGTACAGTGGCGCCGAGTTGAAGCGGGAGGAGTGAACACGAATCAAACGCACGTTCTCTGCGATTTGAGTCCATGATGAAGGGATCCTTTGCGCTAGAGATCATCCGTGCGGCCTCTCCATATTCACAACGAAGCCACATACAGTTGCACGGAGAGCATACTGCAGAACGCGAGACATCGCCTACAAACACGCAATGTATGTCAAAGGTACTAAACCCAGTCATGTCCACCCCACGGAGATACACTGCACCAGGATCATTGGTTGGACAGAATTATTTCAAAGCCAATGCATAAGCCGCTTCAGGAGGAACAGCATTAACCTTGCCTATGCATACGTTCGTAGATGATTGACGAGATGGGCTCTCACCTGTACTCAGATCCAGTCAGGTACAAAGAAGACACAAATTAAATGAACTTGCAGGCTCCAAAAAAGCCCCAGCATCTATGATCACCAGGCCGTTTGTGCAAGCACTGCGGATAATAAGTAAAAAGCGTGAGCACCATCCTCAATTTCCAGGATGTCGCTGCTCCTGTTGGTGGCATGGCGCTTTTCCCGTCCCAGGAACCGAGTTGATGACAGAGAAGTTTCTCCAGCTCCGATTCGCAATCTGGAACCTCCACGGCTCGACTGACAGTACCAGTGCCAGGTAGTGTAAACTCATAAGAGGATCTCACTAGGCTCTCAGCGTATAGTCGCCACAACGCGTCCGAGCTTGTGTGCACTCGAGCTTCCGTTTATTTCTCACTTTCTAATTCCCCACCGCGCACACAAGTGGACTCACTCACTCCCAGCACGCTCCACTCTCCACTCTTCGCTCCCACCCAACACTAACCAAGATGGTCCTCTCCAAGTTCGCTCCTCTCGTCGCCGCGGCCGTGGCCATCGCCTCACTCATGGGCTCGGCCGCCGCCATCCCGCGCGTCGACGCCGGCGTGCACCGCGCGCTGCGCAAGCAGGGCACCGTGAACCTCATCGTGACTCTGGCGGACTCCACCGAGAGTGTCGTTGCTAACGTCAAGGAGGCCGAATTCGCCACACGCGGCCAACAGATCGCCAGCCTCGTCGAGTTGCTCGAGGCGCACGCGCAGAGTTCGCAGAAGGAGGTGGTGTCGCTGCTCGCGCAGGAGGCCGGCGCCGCCACGCCGCTCTTCACCGAGTCTCAGAGCTTCTGGGTGAGCAACCAGGTCTACATCAAGGACGCGACCTTCGAGCTCGTGGAGAAGCTCGCCGGTCTCACGTCCATTGCCGAGCTCACGGAGGAGGAGGTGTACGCGCTGCCGGAGCTGACCGTGGTGCCGGAGTCCGTCGCCGCCAACCGCACCGCGACTGTCGCGGCCACCAACATCGTGTCGCCGCTCGCCACGAGTGAGTGGGGCGTGACCAAGGTGCAAGCCGACGTGGTCTGGGCAAAGGGCTTCACCGGCAAGGGAGTCGTAGTGGCCAACATTGACAGCGGCGTGTTAGCCACCCACGAGGCGCTCGCGAGCAACTTCCGCGGCGCCTACGGCTGGTACGACCCGCAGAACAAGCGTGCCACGCCGTACGACGTGAGCGGCCACGGCACGCACACCATGGGCACCATCGCGGGCGTGAATGGCATCGGCGTCGCCCCGGGTGCCACTTGGATGGCCTGTAAGGGTTGCCGCGCTGACGGCTGTTACCAGTCGGACTTGCTCGCGTGCTTCCAGTTCACGACGTGCCCGACCAACACCGCCGGCACGGCTAAGGACTGCACCAAGGCGCCCAAGGTGGTGAACAACAGCTGGGGCGGCGGCCAGGGATCCACCACCTGGGCTTCGTCCATCAACACGCTCAAGGCGGCGGGCATCATCCCCATCTTCTCCAATGGCAACGCCGGTCCAGCATGCCGCACGGCCAATTCGCCGGCCGACCTCGCCACGGTCATCGGCGTCGGCGCCACGGACGTCAACGACAAGATCTCGAGCTTCAGCAGCAAGGGCCCAACCGTGGGCGGCCTCGTCAAGCCGGACATCTCGGCCCCGGGCCAGCAGGTGCGCTCGGCCTGGAACACGGGAAATACGGCCTACAACACCATCGACGGCACGTCTATGGCCGCACCGCACATCACGGGCGTCGTCGCGCTCATGCTCAACGCCAAGCCGACGCTGACCTACGACCAGGTCAAGGCCGCGCTCACGTCCACCACGGATCGCTCGCTCAAGGCCTCGGGCTACACGTGCGGCTCTACCTCGGACACCGTTTTCCCGAACAACCAGTACGGCTACGGCCGCGTGAACGCGTTCAAGGCCGCCGGTTTGTAAGCAGTGGGTTCAACCAAACAGCCTCCTTCCCCTCTTGGTTTATTCTTCACGAGAGGAAAACGGGAAAAGGACGAGTGTTAGACTTGAGGCTAGCAAATTATGAAATACATCGATGTAAAGTTTGCGTTTTGAGAATTGGCTGCTGCTATTCAGCTTGATCTACATCAACGGTGTTTCTCGGCCAACCGAGCTCGTCAGACACCCATTGGATGTTCGAACCCTCGTGAGATCTTGACGAACTGCTTTTTGGCTCGTATGGACTGGACTCTTGCACTTCGTAGCAGTTGGACAATTTCCACACAAAGGCCCTATCTTGTTCACTATGCGGATGCTGTATTCGTATTCCAATCGCTAAGGGTACGCTTGCTTGCCTAGTGGGAGTCACGGGATTTCTCCATCCATAGCTTATCTGATCAAGAGGAACTGCAGCCAGTGAGTTTTGTAATTCGGGCGAGTGCACGCACTCACCTAGTCCTTCTCACGTCAGCGGTGGCATTTCTTCCGTCGGCACTCAGAAAAAGATCCAAAGTACATGGCATTCCTTGAGATTTCTTCGTCTAAAAGATCGGTACAACGCGATGCCTTTCAACAACCTATTCGCCAGACAGATCGAACAGATTTCTTTTTCTTGTAGATGCTTCACCTGATCTTAGTTATCCAAGGTGTTCGCTTCGTGTGGCTGCGACTGGATTTCGCTTCAAGGTATAACTACTCTCGTATGCGTCGGTGGGTGCGTGTGGCATGCAATTTTGCTGACCTTCGATTCAGAAAAGAACAGAAAAAACCAGGAAAAAACCATTGATGGTAGCTTCTTCGATTTCCCCATGGCCCTCTTGGATTGAGCAGCTAGCTCTTTTGCTCTCTCTTTCTCTCTCTCTCTTTGAGTACACTCCAGCACGCAGCAACACCACAGCCGCAGTGTGAACATTGCGATCTCAGGGCACTCCTGCATTGCTCATTTTCCAATTCACCAGCTACAAGCAACAGCGACTACCTTCACAGCGACGCGCTTGCGAATCAAGAGGAGGCAAGCCGAAGGGATCGCCCTCCTGTGGACTTCAAGCAAGCAAGCGCATCAAGCGATCATGAAGTACCTCCACGTAACGAATCACAGCTCGGACGCGCTCTACTTCCTCTTCTGCACGATATCGAGATGCACGTGCTCGATCTGCGAGCAGTGGTTTATATTCGAGACCTACCCCATCTCCGGCTCGCCAGGCTGGACCTTCGGCGTCTTGATAGTGGACGCCTATTCCGCCAGGATTGAACGCTTCTGTCCTCAATGGGGCTGTATCGGCGCGTGCTACTTCAGCAAGGTGCCTTCGTTCATCACAAAGGCCGAGTTCTTCGATTTCGACGAGACAACCAACTATGAGATCGCGGATGGGAAAGCCACGCTACGCTTTAGCGCCTCCTACTCGGCGCAGACAATCAAGCCTGCAAGCGTGAGAGCGATTGGTGGGACTGATAAGAGTGTCATAGGTGCTGCAGCCGGTGCAGGACTCGTTGGGGGCTCTATGGGGTTGACCGAAGCGCTTGGCGTCGCGAGAAATGTGCATGCTGCGTACGAAGCGGGATCGTATGCGTACGACTCGTTCGGTGGTGACGGTGGAGAGTCCATTTCGGAAACGGTTGGCGCTGTCATCGAGAGTGTCGCGGAGTGCGTGATATCGTGAGGCAGTCAGTTCTGAAGTTTGATTTTGTAAGTGCAATTTGCTCGAGGAAAACTTGGTTTGTTCGTTTTTCAGCTGCCTCAAAGGCGATAGGTTAGGTACTGCTGTATATCCGTAGCTGAGAATGCGTCTACTGTATGTAGCCTTGGGCGAGAGGTGCGAGGGCTGTCAGCGTGCCCCCATTCAGAACTCAGTGACGCCCAGCGCTAGTCACTCGGATGAGAGAGATGAACAAGAGAAAATGGCTGCATCTTTGAGAAATTAAAGCAAAAGTTACTACGTGCTTAGGTCTGGATTGTTGGTAGCGGAGCCTAGACGAAAAAATCGCTTATAAACTACCAGTACCCATTGACTGAAGACACGAAATAGGGGCATGCCAGTGAAACAAAAAAGTAGCTCAACGTCGTGTGACGATACTGGCAGCTCACGATATCACACAATCCGTGACAACGTCAACGATGTCGCCGATCGCCTCCCCAGCACTGTACGCGTTTCTCGCAAACCCTATTCCGTCGATAACTCCAGTAGTTCCGGCGAATCCCATCGCCGCCGCACCTGCAGCAGCTACACCGCCGCCTGCTTCAAACTGGCCACTTGGTCGCACGTTCACCGGTTTCTGATTCTGATGCTGAGGTCCTGGGTAGTAAGAGCTAAAGTGCACCGCGGCTTTGCCGTCTGTGATTTCACAGTAGCTCGACTCGTCAAAGCCGAAGAACGACGCCTGCGTGACAACCGGAGGGATGGCGCTGAAGTAGCACGCACCGATACAGTTCCATTGAGGGCAAAAGCGTTCAACCATGTCGGAATAACCGCCGATCGTGAGGATGCCGTAGATCCACCCTGGCGAGCCCGAAACTGGTCGTGTCTCGAAGTCGGTCCACTCGGCGCAGATCTGACATACGCACCTGGATATCGTGCAGAGGAGGAAGAAGAGTGTTTCCGAGCTGCGGTTCGTCGCATGGACGTACTTCAAGCTCAGCTGCATCGCTTCTGGGGGAATAATGTCCGCTGTGTATCGTGCAATTGCCTGGAAGCTGCTTTGCCTCGTACGCTAAGGGCGTAGAGACTAGATGATGTGGTGCTGCCACACATTGCTAGCCCCTGGTAAATTGTAAGTAGCAGACTTGGTGGATCGAAGTTCCAGGTACCTTCTTTCTCGAAACTAGTGGATCAGTTTGGTTGCAGCGCTCACTAAGCACACTAACCCTTGGAATTCTGGTGGTGTCCAGTTGTTCTTCCCCCCCCTCCCCCCCCACGTTCTTACTCCATAGTGAGAGGGTATCAAATGAACCCAAAGCCATGGAGACGAGTCAGAGCACCTACCGCGATTTCTCTGAGCAAAGTTCAACACCTTTGCACGCATCCCATACGATCAAATGGTGTCTAGCTGTCAATTCAGTAGCCCCCTACCACACCACTACTTCTGGGACCACTCTCTGTGAAATTGAACCTTTTCATTACCGTACCATTGTTTCCTAGTTGATTCAATCGTTGGTTGAGATGCTGTGTACCAGTATGACATCACTTTGAGAGTCATGAAGTATAGTGTAGAACTGAGCATATCTGGGTGGTTTGGAAAATTAGAATCATGGCGCGCCTTTTTCCAGTTGTCATGGGTGATCTCTGTTTGGTAAATGTAGGTGATAGGTGGTATGGTGGGTATCTTCTGGAAGTCTGATGTGCTCTCAGAATGGCGTCCGTAGCGACAACAAAATGCCAGCGACAGTGGTTCTGGACGACTGGTGGAATGAAACAGGCAACCTACATCCCGATGTGTCCGCAGAAATGCACTGTACACAATGGAGACAACAACTGACTCACCTATCCATTCTCAAAAAGGACCAGTTTCAGACTCTGGGGTTGTCGCGACTCTTTCTGATGATCTTCATGGGGCGAGCCGATGAGTAATCAGAAGGAAAGAAACATTTGATCTGTGTTAGAAGTCATCGCCTACTAGTTGACACTCCGGCACATCCAGTCTATGCTACGACATCTCCAACTGCCCTTGTTGCCGCAACTGTCCGGATTCACGGCTGGGAGCCATTCATTTGAACGTGCGTGTTGCCACAGTAGCTGTAATCAAAGTCCAGACGGCGAGGTCAGTTCCACGTTGCGCGTGCTCAGTTGTATGTTCTCAGTCGTTGCGCCAATTTGCAGGGGGGGTGTTGAGCTCGGGCTCCACCGAAGCTGCTGGAAACATTGTGATGATGTCGGCGCAAATGTGGGCTGCTAGTCGGTTAGTGAACATCGTGCTGTGCGTGCACGCAGAAAACTTTTGTATATATCGACAGAATTCCTGACTCACTGCATCTCGCCATCCTCGAACCGTCCAGTTTCCAATGGTTCCACATTAAAGTACAAGATGATAGTCCTTTGCACGAATGTGGACGTACTCGTTTATCACGATGTCCTGCGTGGGGCAACACACACAGTTGCTACTATACTGTTCAAACGAAGAAACAATTGTCTATGCTCGCATCGCGTGCTATTACGAGAAGGTTGTGCCTGCAGGTCGGAAGGAAGTGGACAGATAGTTTGATCTAGTCACACAAACCCACTTACTGTGCACAGCAGCTGCTGGCCTGACACTTTCGTTCTGCACAAGCTCTGTGAGCTGACGATGCATGCATGTGTTGTTGCATCATCCAACCGCCGCCCTACATTCATTTCCAGTTCCAATGTTGTGCGAATGAACGTGCTGTGTTTCGTGTCGCACGAATGTCGTGTGAGCAGGTTCCTCGAGTGTGACCCAAACTTCTGAATCGGCACTTTTCAGCGTTGCCATGAGCCAAAATGTCCAAAGTGGAAAGAAAGAACTCAAAAGTGGAAACCAAAGCAAGGCCTTCACGGATGAGCTCACCTGCTTCATCCCAGTCGCCCACGCTGCCAGATGCGCTGCTGACGCCCTTCGCGACCGGCGAGGCGGCCGTGACGCACGTCAAGCGCTTCTGCTTCGCGTCTTCGCGCCGCACATGCCGTCTCGAGCGCAAGAAGAGCGGCGGCAACTGCAAACTGCTCATCTGCGCCTCCAACCAAGCAGATTGTGACAACAGCACCGCCACATGCGAGTGGTTCGTTCGTGTCAACCGGTCGCGCAAGCCCAACGAGCGCGGATGGCGAGTACGCGACGCGAACCTGCAGCACAGCGAGCGTTGTTTTGTTATGCAAGAGGAAGCCGGTGGTGGTACTGGCAACAACAGAAGAAGAAGTGTGCCGGACGTTCGCACCATTGCGCATGAGCTGCTGCGAGGCAGTGTTGGTGCCACCACCACTAGTAGTAATGTCAGTAGTATCAGTGGCAGACCTGCTGCTGGTGGTGGTGATACTAATATCGAAGCTGCTGATACTCATAGCAACAATTTGAAGACTCTTGCTGTGGACGCAGACACAACGGCCCGGGCACTGCGCACGCACATCAAGAACCAGCTGGACGTGGACGTGAAGAAGCGCACGCTCTACCGACTCAAGACCCGGTTGTTGCGCATGCAAGATGAGCTCACTGGTGGTGGTGCGAGTGCTACTACTGGTATCAATACTGGTACCAATGGGTTTGTAGCTGGAGCCACCGTCACTGCTGCTGGTGCTAGTGGTGGTGATAGCTCCCGTTCAGCAGGAGCTGCAGAGCGCTACGCCAAGAGTTTTCAGTGGATCGAGTCGCTTTTGAACCAGTTTTGTGATCTGAACCCCAGATCTGTCGCAGAGCTACAGGTCGACACCCAGGAGAAAAGGTTCCAGCGCGCGATCGTGATACCCAAGCACTTTAAGGACGCAGTCGTCAACAGCAATCAGGCAGTCCGACCAGCTGTGCAGCGAGCCCTAGGTTTTCAGACTCAGTCCCTGAGTATCACTCGACTCGGATTCGCTGGCGTTCAAGTGAATGTGGTGGCTCGCGACGGCAATTTGCAGGACTTTGTCGTCGCGATGGCGATTCTTCCGAATCAAGACAGCCAAAGTCTTCGGTGGATGCTCGACAAGCTGAAAGCCGCGGGCATCGATTTCAAGACGCTGGGGCTGCTAATCTACTGCGACCGCAGTCCAGATAACTCTGGGTTTGTGCATGCGGTGTTGGAGGTATATCCATCGCTATCAGAGGTAAGCTACTTGCCGCTTTGCTTGGTTCTCTGTGGGTGTAACGTTGACTAATGAACCCATTGACAATAAATGTATGCTTTGTCCAACAGACCAATCTGATCTTCTCATTGGGTCACATCCTGAGCTATATGCTCAAAGTGAAACTGATCTCGGAACCAGAGCAAGGCTACGTGAAGCACGCCCAGGCAGCGCAGCGCATGGAGGATTTCCGTGCGAATCTCGACAATCTGCGCATGTTTCGACCTCTGGCAGCGAGTTTCCTCGAGTCTCTGGATCCGCGAACATGGGCGCTCTGTGCGAATATGGATCGGCAGTTGTACGGATGGGACGGAGAGAACCTGGCCAGTGGTGATCCTGGTTCCTCCTCCGTTGGAGATCATCAGAGTCCGTTCGAATGTCTCTATGAAGGCATGAACACAATGATGAAGGACGTCTTTGAAAGAAGCGTGAAGGCCAGGAACTGGAGTAGCAGCAACAGCAACAGCAACAGCATGCGCGTCACTCCGGAGGCTCAGCGGTTGCTAGATCAGGAACTCTCGGTCGTCGATGACTACAACGTGCGTCCTTGCAATCCAGAGCTGGTGTACGTGCGTCATGTGAGCAAAAGCACCGACCACCGGACGCGCAAAGTGCACTTCACAGAGAGATCTTGCACGTGTACATCCTACCAGCAGCTTGGGGTTCCGTGTCGCCATATTGGCGCTGCGCTCAAGTTTGCGGACAAGATGGACATGGTGTACGAGTTCTTTGAAGAGTGCTACTCGGTGCGTTCGTACGCCGAGGCGTTTGCCGACAAGTTCATCCAGATCCCGCTCGAAGAAGACTTGCAAGTGAACTCGAGTATTCTGCCACCTGAACCTGAACCTGAGCCTGAACCTGAACCTGCGTCAGATCTACCAGCTCCTGGTGGTGCCAGTCGGACACACAAACGCAAAGCACAGCCTGACGGTGAATCTTCGTCTCCTGCGCGTGTTTCTCGTTCCTATAAGTGTTCGGTGTGTGGCAGCCGCGATGGCCACAACAAGAAAACGTGTGCTCGTGCTCCAGTGAGAAGCCAACACCATTCCTCGAGTGCTGCACGATGAGACAAAATCAGCAACAAGGAAGCTGCTCTCGTTGAGCATGTCCGTTTGAAGACATTGCTCCAAGATGCAAAGGATGACAACTGGCTTGGTCTCTTTTCAAGGTTCAGAGATCAGTCAAGCCAGACTACACTGAAGGATATCTCGCAGTCGTTTTCTACCATCGCTAGGTCAGCAGTAGCAGGACAAGAAGTGTCCAATTTGGGCGGTTCGTGCGCGGAACAGTCTGAATTTGTATCTACGATCTCCATCCAAGCCGCTCAAGTGGCTTCAGTGCCAGTTTTGAACTAGCAAGTGAGTTTGGAGTTCAGGTGGAGAGTTTAAGCGCAGGACTGCGTTGTGTCGTAATGTTCAAATCGGATGATGTATTACGTATTGT
>JALBZD010001115.1:0-10478 GCA_038050675.1 Globisporangium cylindrosporum | reverse complement strand
GAGCAGCAAACGATTGGTCTGAACGAGACGAGTGGTGGAGCGTAATTACGAATGTAAATATGGCACTTTGTGGTCGCAAGTGTAAAAAAACTGGTGGTCTTATAAATATGGCCAGCACTGTATCATCGTCAATGAGAAATACAATAGAGTATTCTCTATGCTCTTCAGCGTCATTTACAGTTAATACTTGACTAAATAATAGGAGATTGATATTTCTACCCCACAATTTACTACATGTCGACCACCTTTTCGTGTACCAAACGTAAATCAAGTGAGATAAATTATACATAAGCTCGCGCGCTGGCACTTCATCATCGACAGCAACGTCGCGTGACCCCAGCACTGCCTTTGACTGATAAGTGCAGCTGACGTGGGGCTTTTTGTGCAGGATTGGTTTCTTTTGGCCAACTGGATGCAGCTATGGTTTTGTACTAAATGCTCAAACTTACTCTAAAACAGCGTACTTTTCATAACAGGCCAAAATGGGCAAATCTCAGTGGATTTATTAAGCTGGATAGACTTTAGTTTTGATTTGGTAAAATAGTGAGATCTGTTTTCTGGCGTTCTTTCGCACTTCTCGTTGCCCCCTCGTTGGCTCAGTTTGGCTCAGTTTGGCTCAGTGGCCATTCGAGCGATCCTTCCAAATGGGTACAGAAACGTCTTCCCGCTCACTGGACTCTTTCGGCCTCATTGAAACATTTGGACATGAACGCAACCAATCCGAGCCAGCCATCAGTCCACCAGTCGTCTGCGTTATGAATGCCCCCCAGCACGAAAGATTCCCGTCTAAGAATAGCCCTCATACCATCCCAAAAAGCTTCGCCAGCGCATCAACACGCATCACACATCACATTCCTGCATTTGCTGACCTCACGCTCCTTCACGAGAGCTAAACATATCTACAGAGGTATCCACACATGAGATCGTGGCTCTCTCAATTTCTCAAATTGGCCACTTTGGAACGCCAGCAGAACGTGCGCGCGCCTGGTCCAGCAGAAGCAGTTTTCTCACTCCTGCGACGGTGTGTGTTGGCATCCAAAGTCGTCAGTCGAACGAGCGCGCGCGCCCTAAAACAGTCCCCAAGAGCCGTTAAAGATCAGGCTCCACCTGCACCTTCCAGCTGCCATGGTACTTGAGGAACTTCAGCCTTCCTCCCAATCGCCATTTCTCGATCTCCTCTTGCCAGCCACTGACGTGAACCAGCTGCCTTCGTATTTGGAGACAAGGAGGACAGCCTCACATACATTTCACAATCACAACTCGACGCATCACAACTGGACTTGATGCCGCTCCTCACAGCAGCTCCCTCTTCAGGATCCAACAGCCACGCGCCGATGCAGCGCCGCCGCTGCTGGACGGTTTGTGAGGCTCGCAATAGTCACAATCAGAAAGCCGAACTCAGTGTCAAGCCCGGAGCTGCTACTGCGATCGTTGGCCGCTGTCGCACGAACTCTCTGCGGATCTCCATCGGTCAAGGAAGAGGCGACCAAGATCAAGATCTAGACGACTTCGAGTTTTGCAAATCAAACCAACTGGTGCTCTCGCCCTGCTCGTCTCCGTCCTTCAGCTTCGACAGCGTTCGCGATATGTTTGCAGCGATGGACTCTCCACGAGTGAACATGCGGATGCACAGCCCGCTCTCGAACGCGCATCACCTACCGCTGGACGATGGCTACTCTGCTGCTGACACCCGAGTCCAAGTGCTCTCTCCGACGACCAAGCGACCCCGGACGAACAAGTCTGATGCTGCCAGCAGAGCCTCTTCAAGAGTCAGCCGTCGGTACACGAGCATCCTATCGCGCTGTCTCCCCAAGCAAATGAAGAGCTCTTTCGCTAGCAACAAGGATTACCCCCACTATCACGAGATGACGTCGGAATTGCCACGTGATCACCACCAATCATACCGAGTCACGGATTGTGCAACGACGACCAACTTGTTGGTTGCCAGCACCACATCCTGCTCAGTGTTGACGTCGTCTCCGGCACGGAAGCGCTTCGGCACCGTGTTGCTAAACGATGACCACCACGACCTGCAGCACCTCTTCCGTGACGAAGCCGAGTACTCGGACTACCTGAGCGCGATCGTCACGGGATCTCACTCGCAGATGGACGCGGTTGTTTTCTACGAAGTGGAGGTACACTTAAGCCAGATGCAGTGGAAACTCTACCGGCGGTTCTCCGAGTTCCGAGCATTGCGCCAGGACCTCATTAAGCATTTCTCCAAGCGGCTCCGACAGCAGCAGCAGAGCAGTAACAATGGTAACAGCTGTAGTTCGTCGTCCAAGTGCGAGATCTGCGCGCACATGCTGGACGCGATCGAGCAGCACGCGTTCCCGTCGCGCCAGCAGACCCATCGCCACTGGCACAAGCTCTTCAAGTCCGCTAGCTCATCGTCTTCGTCCAATTTTTCATCATCATCATCACTCGAGTCCGACAGCACTAACGGTGGCCTCAAGATCGACGCATTCTCAGCCGAAGCGGTGATCGCGGACCGGAAAGCCAAGTTTGGTGAGTTTGTTGCGATCTGTCTGCGCACGATGCGCGGGCTGCGACAGCACGGCAAGGTGATGGAGGACAGCTCGGCGTGCGAGATCGGCATGGCGCTGCGCATGATCGAAGAGTTCTTCGGGCTGAGCTTCACGCGGTACCTGCGGTTCTTGAGCGAGCGGGGTGTTGTCGGCGGTGGTGAGAACAGCAGCAGCAAGGGCACGCAGCAGCTCAGCTTCATGTCGGGTCCCACGAACAGAAGACGCTTGACCACTGTCGCCTGAGACAGCAAGCAGAGCACAGGCACTCACATAGCTTCTCGAGAAAGTACACTAGCCACAGTAAAGCCCACATCAAATGATTATCTATTGATTCCAATCACACATGCAGACACGACTAACCTTTGTATCGAAGTCTCCCCTCTGCTTCTTTCTTCGCTTGCCTTCTTTGACTAGATCACGCCTGCATAGATGCGCTGCCAGGTCTCCATCAGATCAAAGCGCTCGATGATGCGCTGGTACACGATGTCGTCCGAGCCCTCGACCGCCGCCGGCAAAATGCGGAAGAACGCCGGCACCCCTCGCAGTCCGAGCACAGGGTCCGTGTTGAACGGGTTCGGCTGCTTCCACTCCTTGTACGTCTTGGTCACTTCTATCCGCACGAGGCGCGCGTTCGTCGGTGCAAACGCGTAGAACGAGTACTCGGACGGGATCTCAGAGAAGCGGCAGTACGGACACCACGGGCGCTTGTTGTCTGCGATGCGACCCGAGACGAAGAACAAATACAGCGGCGCGTGCGTTCCTTCGCGACGATACGCACTCATGTACGCGTCGTACTCTTCGCGACTCGACAGCGTGATGATGTGTTTCTTGTGTATCGCGTCGGGTTTCAGGTACGGGTCGGCTTTGTCAATGTTCTTAAACAGGTACCGCAGAAACGGCTCGTACAGCAGCGACGAGCCGATCATCATGCCCGAGGTCTCGCCGTTCTTTCC
Source organism: Globisporangium cylindrosporum (assembly GCA_038050675.1). Taxonomy (NCBI): domain Eukaryota; phylum Oomycota; class Peronosporomycetes; order Pythiales; family Pythiaceae; genus Globisporangium; species Globisporangium cylindrosporum. The sequence goes on along the minus strand of JALBZD010001115.1, from coordinate 6,997 downwards.
CTCCCACTTCATGACGCATGGCACGGATTTGACGCGCAGGTCCCGGTCGTTCGAGAAATCGTTGCGGTATTCCCAGAACTCCTCTGACCCAGCACGGATCGTCAGCAGCCGATTGCCCGTGGGCGACTTGGCAAAGATGTCATACACTTTCTTGCGCGCCTCCACGCAAGTGGTCGACCAGTCGTGCGGATTACCGTCGTCGTCGCTGCACGTGAAGAACAGGAAGAGTCCCTCGCCCTCGGAGATGCTCGAGTCTCGCTTGTAGTTCTGAAGGTACTCCTTGGTTTGCTCGTACCCAGAGATGACGTCGTGACGCGCTTCAAACGACAGTGGAGATGGAGCAGCCGCTGCCACTTGCTCGGAGGCCACGGGTACTGGCGTCACTGCGATTGCTAAGTGGATCGGCGCCTCCGCCTCTGCTTTGCCGTTGTTGGGTTCTGCTTCGTGGTCATGCGCCGCTTTCTCTTCCTCTAGCGTCGTCAACTCTGCGTCCTCATCAGCACCGGCAATCTGCGTCTTCTTGGCAGCCTCCGTTGGCGCTTGAACATCAACTAACGCTGCTTTCGCGGCACCATCACCACCGCCAGGAGGATTTCGCTTCACCTGTAGCGGCGCTTTTGTTTCGGCGGCTTTCTTCTCTGGGATCGACGTCAGTGTCGACTTGATCGCGTCCAGGTACGCAGGCGGCGCTGTTGTATCTTCCGCTGCTGATGCTGGCGTCATTGTCGGCTTCTCAGGCGGAGAGCGCAGCTGGGGCTTTGGCGGCATGGTCGTAGTCTTCGCATTGTTGTCCCTCAAGTCGCGGTCGTTGTGGATGATCGCCGCGCCTTTGGCGTGCACGTTGTTGTTGTTGTTGCTTCTGATGCCGCTGATGGCGTTCGCCTGCGTCTCGTCCGTCCAGAGGTTCACGCGCACGACAAAGAGCACGTAGAGCAGGCCGATGGCGCCCAGAAGCAGCTTCCAGGGGCTCGCGGGCGCCGGTCCATGACGGCGGTCGCGATGCTTCTCCCCCATTTTATTGCCAGTATTAAACTGCGACGGAAGACCGAGACTGACTCGCGCAATTTGGGGAGGTGGTTGATCTCGGATGGTATGGGATTTCCCAGGCCTTCTACGAAGCTGATCACCTCTGTATAGTGACACTATTTGTGCGACGGCAAAAGAGGGTACTGACAAGCTTGGACGATGTAACGGAAGTTCCTGTTCAGCAAGGGTTCTTAACGTGAGGCCCATATGGTTTTGGTGCACTGCAACACAAATGATACGAAACGCAGCGAAGACGCCACACACATGAGCGTATGCATCATCATCGATCCAAAGAAACATGCGTACAAATGATGCAATTGCTTTACATCATCACATTAGGTATCAATCAATAGCCAAACGCCTTCAAAGGCGGGCGGACTCTCTACATGGATCTCCTGTTTGCATACTCATACTACTCACTGCTTGTAGAAGAGCTGGAGCTGGTCCTTTGCGTCAAAGTCTGGCAGGAACTCGGTCACTTTCGCTGCAGCCGCTCCCTTCTCCCGCGTGACGCGCGCCAAATAGGGCACGCCGCGCACATTCGCGATCTTCTGGCGGAACTCCGGCCGCTTGAACGGGTTCTTCTTCTTCTTCCACTTCTTGTACGTCTCAGCGACGACCGCGCGGATCATCATGGCGTTCGCCGGCGCGGTCGTGTTGTAATAGTGCATCACCGCGACGTCCGCGCGGTCGCAGTACGGACACCAGAGGCGGCCGTTGAACGAGTGGAAGCCCGAGACGAAGAAGATAAATAGCGGGTGCGAGCCGTCAAAGTTGTCCACGTAGTCCACAATATCGTCGGGCGTCTTGAGCGTCATGATCGCGTTGTTCGCTGGCTTCGCGCCGGACGGCCGTGGCACGCGGAACACAAAGTCGAGCAGCTCTTCGTCCAGGCAGTAGCGCTCGTTGAGCATCGCGGACGAGTTACCGCCGCCGTCGTAGCGCATGAGCGTTGGGATGTAGTCGATGTAGAAGAGCTGGTTCTGTTTGAAGTCGTTCATGTCGTCGGCCCAGTACGACTCGGGGCCGATGCGGATCTCGACGATGCGCGAGCCGCGCGGCGCGCGGTTAAACGCGTCGTAGATGGGCTTCTTGGCCTTCTCGCAATCCGGGCACCAGTACGTGCCGTTCTCGTTCGCGTCGCTCATGAAGAGGATGTAGAGCGGGCCCTGGGTCTCCGGGTCGTACTCGCTTACAAACTTGTAGCCCTCTTCGAAGCCCTGCACGACGTACTGCGTCTTGCCGAGCAGGCGGTTGCGCACCGACGCCGTGAAGCCTGCGACGCCAAAGCCTCCCGCGGCCGACGGCTCCTGCACGCTCAGCGACACGAACTGCACCATGTACACGACGGAGAACGCCATGGTGGTCGCCAGCGCCAGCTGCATGAAACGCATGGGGTTCAGCTGCCAGTCCGTCGTCGCCATGGTGTCGTGAGCCTCTCTCGTCCTCTCCTCCTCCCGCGTGAAGTCCCGAATGGCGCTCCTCAGCCAGTCTGAAGACGTGCATGCCACCATCTCCCCTTTCTGTTCCTGCCTGCTGCCTCGCTTTTTCTGACTTGTCGTTTATGATTGGATGAAAATTCGATGTAATTTGAAAATGACATCTAATTTCAGCCAATCAGTACAACGAGTGGATGGTCACGTGGCTTGTTCGAGCGAGCATCTGATTATCATTGTTGTGGTATAAAATTGGAGCCGAAGGAATGGAAATGCTGGTGGTCTAACCTGAGCTCTTCAACGTGCAGTGTGCTCCATGTAAGAGCGGCTTGGCACTTCTCGTCATAATTAATTAATGGTTTGGTGAAGAAAAATAAGACTCTCGCGCTTCTAGATGTTGACGACGATCTGGATGCCCACGACGATCGTCGCGAAGAGGAACGCACTGCCGATGAGCCAGAAATTCTCCGACTCGCGCACTTCCAACGGTGTGCGATCGAAGCAATCTCGAACTCCCGACTCGCGGTGCTGCTGCAGCCTTTCTTGATGTCCTTGCAGCAGCACAAACTGGTGAATCACCAGCGGTAGGTAGCACACCAACCAGTTCGCCCACACGCGCAGGAACCACGAGTTGAGCACGTCGAAGAGGCCCGCGAGCACCACGCAGCGCTTACGGAGCGGGTCCAGCTCTCTCTGCGCGCGCTTCATGTGCCGTGTCTGCCACGAGAACGCGCCTGGTACGCCAAACCACGTGCATGTGCACGTAAAGATGAACTTGAGCAGGCACACCTGGAGGAAGCCTGTCTCTGGAGTCACCTGTGAGAAAATGAACATGAGCAAGTACGGCCAGATGCCGAAATCGTACAGGTAGTCGATCAGCATTCGCTGTCGACCGCTGTGCCCTTGCTGACGCAGACGACCGCCCTCTTTCGCATCGGCTGCTGCTGCTGTTTCTTGTAAGAGAGCCTGCTGGTGGTGGAATGCAGTCGTTCGGCTCGTTTTCCACTGTGGCGTCGGTCGATCTGTTGTTCTCAGCTCACTGATATCAGAAATCGCCAAGCTTGCTCTCCTAGTCGAAGTCTCATCGGCAATATTACCATCAAAAACACCCCCAGATATCAGGAACGGTGGCGGCAACATATCGCATCGTTGGTCCTCAAACCATTTCTCCATGAGCGGTCCGAGCCACGAGTAAAACTGCGTCGGGTCGCTCTGGATGCGTCTCAGGTGCTCGTTGTCAGAGAGATTGTCCCGCTGGGCTTGCTCGATTTTCTCGGCTTCTTTCCGCACCATGTAGAGCAACAGACCTGCCATCTTCTTAATGCCAAAGTTCAGCAGCGAGCGTGGAATCGGACACTTTGGGTCCATGTTGGCGACAATGCACACGCGCGCTTTCGTTCTCGTAATCGGCTCGATGAGCGCGCGAAACCCTCGCATCTCCATTCGATCCGCGTTCCAACCTTTCACTTTCGGGACTTTAACGGACGGAGAAAGCGTTGACTCGTCCTCGGTCTTTCCTAAAAGCAAAATCGCTCGACTTTCGTAGCACGCGTTGATCCCAAAGGCCTTGATGATCGCATCGCGCTGCAGAAGCGGGAACGCAATGCTCATGTACGCGACGACATCCACATGGCCGCTCTCCTGGAGCAGCTGCGAGTGGTTGCAAAATGGCACCCACACATTATAAAGATCGGTTTCACGAATCACCGCGATGGTGTTGAAGATGTCCACGCCTTCAACGAGGCCGTCCAGTTTGAGCCACACTGTGCCATCCTCGCCTGGCTTCCAGTGGGTCGACACACCAAAGTATGTCTGTCCAAACTGCCAGTCCGTATCGTCTTCACAGTTGAATTCGCGCAGCGCCTGTGTGCCCTGTTTGTTGCGCTCTTTGATCTTGTTCATAAGCTCGTGCTCTTCGTGCATCGCATTCAGGATCGTTTTCGCACTCGTAGATTCTCCAGCGTTGTTGCCGTCCTTCATCAGATACGCTTCAAGTTTCTCAATCAAGAGGGCGGCTGAGAAAATGCGCTCATCCGCCTTGAGTAAGTGTACGTGTTGCCACGCCCACGTGATGTTTTCAGCAGTGATCAAAACTGCCGAGTAGTCTGCGAGACATGCACCAGGAGACGCATCACCCCACTTGATGTCTTGAGATTCACCATTCGTTGTTGCTGTCACTAGTTGCGCCACTTTCTCACTGCTTCCTTGGCGCTTCACAGCCTTCGACTGCTTGGGCTGGCCGATGATTACTTCGTCAGTCTGCGGCGCTTCCGAGTACGGTCGATCGACTCGCTTTCGCGATGACGAACTCGCGTACGGACTCGCGCTCGAGCTGCTGCTGGTTGTGCCCGGGTCATCAAATGAGTAGCTTCGCCACTTAAATACACCAGAGAGTCGCTTTGAGAGCGCCGACCGCCCAGCCTCCCGCTCAGCGCGATGACCTTCCACCGCAAGCGCTGCTTTGAAAGTGACGACGCGCGGCTCGCTGTTGCGTCGCAGCAAGTGAGCAATCTCTGCGAATGTCAGATCCAGAACATAGCAGTCGTCGATCTCGTAGACCAAGTACCCTTCAGGAATAACAACCATGTTGTCGCCAGAAGAGTGAGAAGAGTGAGAAGACGACAGTAGCGAGCTCTTTGACGTCACTGGGACACGCACCCTCTTCTTCGAGAACGCTGGCGCCATGAAATCGGTTTTCAGCACTGCACTCATGGAAGCGTCTTCATTCAGTGGTCGAAGCGCGCGCACCAGGTCGTGTTCATCTCGTGACACAAAGCACTTGAGCACATTCGTGGCCTCCTTGAAGCGCCTGTAAGCCTTCGAGTTCTCCTTGTCTGGATGTGTGAACCCGAGCGTGAGCGGACGAGCCGACGTCTTGATCTCGTGTAGGATCTGCGTGAAATTCATCTCAGCGACCGAGACGCCGTTCACCGACGTCATGAGGAAACCAGGCTCAATGTTCACGTGTGCCTTCGCAGCTTCACTGTCTTTTTCGCAGTAAGCGACGAGCACTTTGTTGGAAAACAGGTCTGTTTCCAAGTGCAGCCCGATCTTCTGCTTGTGGAACGCAATTGCAAAGTCGTCATCCAGCAGCTCTGCGGTGTTCGCTGTTGTCGCCCTTGATGACGATGAAGCTGAAGACGAGTTGGAGAAGAGCGTGCTTGTGGACGACGTCTTTTTGAGCTGCTTCTTGTGCGACCCCTTGGATTTTAAAAGCGCGCGCAGACGAAGGCTCGTCTCGCTGTACGACGAATCGGTGCTCTCGTCCGCGTCATCGGAACGCGCCTGCTTGTCTCTTCTTCGCCGCGACAGCTTATGGCGTTTGGACGTGAAGATGCTGCGCGAGGATGATGACGACCCGACACTATTGCTGGTTCTCAATACCGATGACGATGATGTGCCACTAACATGACCGGCCGGCAGCGACACCGACGACGTCAGCGTTCTCGAGTCACTTTGTGACGACAACAACTCTTCGCTCTTCTTTCGCACGACCTGGGATGGGACCGTCAGCACGCTGCTTTCATCCAACGCCTTGGCGTAGTTCGCGTAATTTGCGCATGCCGTACGTAATTCGTGCATGAACGACGGCACATCCGTTGCCAGGAGCAGGTTGATGAGATAGTTTGGGATGCTAAAGTTTGTATCATCCTCATATTCGACGTAGAGGTCGCAGCTGCTCGTCCCCGTCGACCGGATGCACAGCCGCAGCGCATACGTCTCGACGCGCACGAGACCATCCCGCTGCGGCACGCTGTTGTGGTGCATCGACTGACAGACGACAACGAAAGAGTGCTGCTTGGTGAAAAACTTGGCACGCCGGTGATACACGTAGTCGCGGTCAGCGAACGGCCAGCGCATGCTTTGCGTGCAGTACATGACGTCGCCGTCTTTCCTACGCTCGATCACTGAGAGCTGCTTCACGTTCTGCACATCCCATTCTTTCCGATAGCGCGCGTCGAACAGGCTGTTGAAGACCGTGTCCGCTGCGTACGGCAGCCACGCCTTGATGTAGTACACGGGGAGCGTCGACTGCTGCTGCACGGGGCGAAAGATCTCCAGGTCCTTCTCCGAGTAGATTGGCTCGCCCAAGTTCGCCCAGCGCACGTGCTCGCCCATGTCCACGGCATCTGTAGCATAACAGCAGACACACACGCACAGCGTCAGTGGACTCATCCAAGTATAACAACCATATCATAACAGACTCAAGCATAATAAAGACAAGACGTGCACACGTACCATTGAGGTCATGCTCGCTGAACTGCGGGTCAGACGTGCGATGCTGGAGCAGTTTCTGCTGATTGTCACCCGTGGGTGCCGCAGATGTTGACGCTTGAGAAGATCCCTTGAATGACGGCACTGACGCCGCTGTGGACGCCACGGGGCTTAGTGAGAAGGAGCTCATGCGGAGCTGGCGCCACTCGGCCTGCTCGCGGTCCCTAACAGCGCGCACGTTGGCAGATAAAGCAGAGCGAGCAATCACAGCGCGCTCTGCTGTTTGGTTTTTCCTTTCTCTCCTTGTCGCTCTTGCTTGC
>JALBZD010001114.1:0-10481 GCA_038050675.1 Globisporangium cylindrosporum | reverse complement strand
AGCTCCTGCGGGATGACCTCGTACAGACCCTTGAGGAACACGTACAGCTGGCTGGAGACGCTCTCAAAGAGCAAATAGCGGAACCTGCACTCCAGGTACTCGTCCTTGTTGTCGTCCGTCAGGTCAATCTGGTGCCCATTCGGGATCAAATCGATCGTGATCATCTTATCCCCTCGTTCCTCTGTGATACTGAAATCCAGCCCCAGCGCATCAACTCCGTCGTTCTCCATGATCCACTTCATACTCTTGTACGCCTCCGGATCAAAGTACTCCAAGTCACTGAACGACACGGGCAACCCCAGGATAATCTTCAGAAGTGGCAGCGACAGGTGGAACCCGAGTGCTTGACCTTCCAGCAACGCGCGTCCGACTAACCGACCCGCAGCGTAAAAGTACATCAAGTGGTTCTTCCCGATGTCGTGCCACGAGTTCGGGTTGAGACTGAACGTCTGGTCGACCTTGTTGATGCAGCGGAACACTCCGTTCGCGGGGTCTGTCAGCTGCTCGTTGAGAAGCACGAACCACTCGCGCTGTAGCCCACCGGCGTCCACTCCAGCTTCGTCATTAAAGTGAATTCTCAGCGGCGCGCGAATGAAATTGACCGGGATGACGCTCAGAGACTCGATTGATTCTTCCAGCAACGTCGCGCGGTCAATGCGGAGCTTGATCAAAGTGCTCTCCGACGACATAAGCAGCCCCGCGGTCGTCGTGACGAAGTGCGCGTACTTGTCTGTGAACACGCGAGAGGCCAGTGCAATAGCATTCTCCCACGACAGACTTGGGTCCGAAGCGTTTAACAGAGGGAAGTGCGCTGGATCCGCAGCCCTGGACTCGAGCAGCTCGATGGAGAGTGTCGCCACGAGCGCCTCGAGTTTCTGGGTACACTCGTCCGTGTCGAGGATGTCCACTTTTGGGGTATTGGGGGCTACTGACATTTCTGCTGTTTGGGGCTGCTGCTGCGCAGTAGTAGTAGCAGTAGTGTCTACCCCAGGTCGTCCACTTTCAACCACGATGTCCACAAAACTGTCTTCCTGGACTTCTTGTTTCTGCTCACCTCCCTCGTTTTGCTCTCCACAAAACTTCAGAACCAGCCCTGGGAACTGCGAATATGCTGCGAGGCTGCCGTCGCGATACCAGAAGAGCTTGCCGCCGACATCGAATCGTCTCGCCCACTCCTTGCGTTGTCTGAATAGCGTAATTAAACAGTAAATGTGCACATACCGCATTCAAACTCTGTTAGTTTAACCAAGAGTGTCTCGTTCGGATAGAACGGAACGCACCTGGCTCGCTGGTGCCGCTGTGTCTTCATCGAGACAGAAGCCGGTGCGACCGCAACTTGGAGAACTGTAGACGCCTCTTTCTTCTTCATCGACGTCCAAAAGCTCTTCTTCTTCTCAACCGCAGTAGTTTCATGAACATGGCCATGAGGTGCCGTCTCGGGTTTACTTGTGACAGCAGCGAGCCTCTCTCCGCACACGTTGCAGAACGGGAAGCGCTTGAAATTCGCAAACCCGCAGAGTGCACACTCGTTGAACCCTTCTCCGGCCTCTCTACAAGTGGCAACGTCCATATCCATATACAACACACACACACCCACGCACACACCCATTAGACCACCATTTTTTTTATAAATCCATGATTTGATACGCTCGTTACCTTAGCGCTGCATCCAAGCGATGTGCAGTCGGGCTGTTGAAACAAGTTACCACATGCATTATGTCAATAGCATTAGCATTAGTCCCGACACTGCACACAATGCATTCGCCATAGACACCACCACCACACCACCACGCGCTGGAGCTACGCTAGACATGCAGCGCTTGTACTCACTTTGGCAGCAGCGGCGCGTTGAGGTTCATCTCGCGGGTCGCGTCATCGGTCGAGCTACACGTCCTGTAGCCGAGCACGACTGCGTAGACCGTGAAGAAGAGCGTGAACACACAGCCAAGCACCACGAGAGTCACCACGTAGCCCTCCATCGCTCAGCCGCTCTCTCTCTTTCTGTCGCTCCCTATAGTTTCTGGAAATGAGCGCGCGCGTCCTCCCGAGTGAGTCAGTCAGTGGCTTCACCTTTTCTTTCTACACAAGCAAGCAGGTGTTCTTGTGTGCTTGCGCTCGAAGTTGGCGATGATGCTGCTGATAACACGTTCGAACCGAGAACCCCAGGCTTTCAGGAACGTCCAGAAAGTTGGCCAACTTTGGTGATGCGCATCAAAGTCACCGGGTTCGTTGCGTGATTTGATTGGCTGATAAATATTTTACTTTGGCCAATGAACATTTCTCTAGAGATTTTGCTCACTATATGATACACTTTCGATTAATTTATGTACCCACATAGGTTTGCACTTGGAAACCCAGTCAAGCTTTCAAAGTAAACACTGTCCGTAGGCTTTCACAACCAATTCACTCCTACACCCAGTGAGTTCAGTGCGCGTTCATCTCATAGTGTGCTTGGCCTACTCACTTTGTACTTAGGTGGTCGTGAAGCCGTACATGTCCGTGTCCAGCGTGGCGTACAGCACCGCCTTGAGGTCGCGACGCACGATGTGCAGCGGCAGGTCCAGCCTATTGAAGCACGCGTGGCTCCAGATGTACCCGTCGTCCTTGAGAGGCACGCCCTTCAGCGTGAACGGACACAGGCGGCCGTCGTAGCTCGTCAGTGCTCGGAAGCCCGCGATGGGGACGCGAGAAGACCCCGTCGCAAAGTGCAGCAGCCGCCGACGGTACTCGTTCGGCATCTCGCGCACAATCTCCCAGAACCAGATCAGCGCAGGGTGTTCGCGCAGATTGCTCGACATCTTGGTGTGCTTCTGCCAGTCATCCACGTTGATCTCGTCTGAGCCGCAGAGCACGTAGTCGAACTCCTCCGAGTCGAACAGCATCAGCAGCTCCTGCGGGATGACCTCGTACAGACCCTTGAGGAACACGTACAGCTGGCTGGAGACGCTCTCAAAGAGCAAATAGCGGAACCTGCACTCCAGGTACTCGTCCTTGTTGTCGTCCGTCAGGTCGATGTTGCGGCCGTTTGGGATCAAATCCACCGCAACGATCTCATCCCCGCGCTGCTCCGTCACGCTGAAGTCCAGTCCCAGCGCGTCCACGCCGTCGTTCTCCACAGTAGGTTCTTGTACAGCTCCGGGTCGAAGTGCTCCAGGTCGCTGAACGTGATCGGCAGTCCCAGGATGAGCTTGTGCAGCGGCAGCGACAGGTGGAAGCCAATCACCGAGCCTTCCAGCAACGCTCGTCCAATCAGCCGACCCGCGGCGAAGTAGTACGCGAGGTGGTTCTCGCCGATGTCGTGGCGCGAGTTGGCGTTCAGGAAGAACGTTTGCTCCGCCTTGTTCGTGCACTTGAACACGCCGCTTGAGGGGTCGGCGAGCTTCTCGCTCAGCAGCACGAACCACTCGCGCTGCAGCCCGCCGGCGTCGATCCCCGCCTCGTCCACAAAGGTGATGCGCATGACCGAGCGGATGCTGCTCTCGGGGATTGCGCTCAGCGACTCGATCGAGTCCTGGAACAGGTTGGCACGCGTCACGCTCAGCTTGATCACCTCGCGCTCGGCTGGCACGATTAGCACTGCGGTCGTGGTCACGAAGTGCGCGTACTTGGCTGGGAAGACCTTGGACGCGATGGACAGCACGTCGCGCCACTGCAGGTTTGAAGAAGCTGACGAGGAGGAGGAATTCGAGAGAGGAAGCAGATGTGGGTCTGCTGACGAAGCGTCGACAATCTCGAGCTTTGAGGTCTCTGCGAGAGAGCTGAGCTCCTGTAGGCGCTGTTGCATCGTCAGGAGCGTCACAAAGATCGTGCCATCTTTCTCTCTTTCATCACTTCCTTCGGCTTCTTCTCCACCGTGTTCTGTAGGTGACGCCACATTACTGGTAGGTGGCGGTTCAGCAGCATTTGAAGCCACGCCAGTCGAGTGTACTACAATTGAGATCTCCGGCTTCTGAGTCTCTAGTCCTGGCTCTGCCTCAGACTCCGATGACTCATGGAAGAGCACCGCGTAGCCTGGGAAGCGCAGGTCGACGCTGTTGGTGCCGTCTCGGAACCAAAAGAGCTGGTCGTCTACTCCAATACGACGCACCCACTCCTTGCGCTTTCTACAGGTACGCAACACAGAAATACCATCAATAAGGGCAGGGAATTAAAAAGCTCATCAGGTACCAAGAGATGACGTACCTGGCGCGCTCCTGGCGTCGCGTGTACAGCACAGCAGCTGCCTGTCTCACAATCTCAAGCGTTTCCGTCTTACTACCGCCGACGGTCGTCTTCTTCTTCTTCTTGTCGCCGTTACTTGCAGACGCTGCAGGGATCGGCTCGCCGCAGACACTGCACACGGGCGATGTCTGGAAGTTCGTGAAGCCGCAGAGCCTACACACCGGATGGCCCTCCTGCGCCTCTCGAATCGCAGCATCCAGGCGATGGCCTTCTATCCTATTGGGTCCATACAAGTCGCCACACACAGTAGCCAAGCGTCAGTCAATCAAATTAACGCATCGTGCATACAGTGAAAGAGACCGCAATGGACACAGGCGGATAGATACGTACGCGTCGACGAGCGGCGCGTTGAGGTTGCCCAGGGCGCCGTCGTCGCGTATTCACTTGATGCAGATTATGAGCAAGTAGACCGCTGCGTAGAAGCCCAGGCAGGAACCGATCACGGTCAGCGCCGTCAGGTACCACTGCATGCTGCGCTTCTATTACCGACGGGACCTTTCCGCGATTTAAAAGATGCCTGATGCGTAGGTGTTCTCGGCGCCACAGCAGATCGCGTTGTGCTGGTCGGATCGCTCGCACTGCTCGTCGAGGAACGCAGCGGAGGCTGCAAATGCGCCACAATTGCATCACACGCACTCGCGGTACTTTGTGTTGTTTGTTCTTGGCGGTCCAAACATGATGAAAGAGTTGCACTACTATATTCAGCCAATCATATGCAGCCATAATAGGTACAATGCGCGTTTTCAGCTAATCATCGCATTGTCCCATCAATTACCCACAAAAACCTTTTGGCCAAAGTGGGTTCTGCGGGTAAAATGCTCCTGCAACTCGAGAACTCGCGAGTATACTATACAGTACTTCGATTCGCCTGCAACTCAAGAACTCGGAGAACTCGGATTGTATTCCAAACCGTCAACAGCAAACAGAATTATATATCAAACTGCCAAGATGAACAGAGCAGGAAAACTGAAGCAACTGGGTACATCAAATAACAACTACAGTAGGAAAGCTTCCTCAGTTTGTCGTGAAGCCGTACGTGTCGGTCTCCACTGCTGCGTACAGCACCGCCTTGAGCTGCACGCGGTCGTAGTGCAGCGGCAGGTCCAGCCGGTTGAAGCACGCATGACTCCAGATGTACCCGTCGTTCATGAGGTCCACACCTTTCAACGTGAACGGACACAACCTCCCGTCGTAGCTCGTGAGAGAACTGAACCCCGCGATGGGGACGCGAGACGATCCTGTCGCAAAGTGCAGCAGCCGCCGACGGTACTCGTTCGGCATCTCGCGCACCAGTTCCCAGAACCAGATCATCGCCGGTGCTTCATACAGATTTGGCGTGTATTTCGTGTTCTTCTGCCAGTCGTCCACGTCGATCTCGTCGGAGCCACACAACAAATAATCGAACTCCTCCGGGTCGAAGATCATCAGCAGCTCCTGCGGGATCACCTCGTACAATCCCTTCAAAAACACATAGAGCTGGCTTGACACGCTCTCAAAGATCAAGTATCGGAACCTGCGCTCCAGATACTCGTCCTTGTTGTCGTCCGTGACATCGATGTTGCGGCCATTCGGGATCAAATCCACCACAACGATCTCATCCCCGCGCTTCTCCATGATACTGAAGTCCAGACCGAGCGACTCGACGCCGTCGTTTTCAATCAGCCACAGCAAATTCTTGTACATTTCGGGGTCGAAGAACTCCAAGTCCGAGAAACTCACGGGGATGCCCAAAATGATTTTCATGAGCGGGAGCGCCAGGTGGAACCCAAGCACGTACCCGTCGAGCAGCGCTCTTCCGACCAATCGTCCCGTGGCAAAGTAGTACATGAGGTGGTTCTCGCCAATGTCGTGGCGCGAGTTCGGGTTCAGGTAAAAAATTTGGTCCTCCTTGTTCATACAGAGGAATACGCCACAGGACGGGTCCACTAGCCGCTCGTTCAGCAGCACAAACCACTCACGGTGCAGCCCACCAGCGTCAATTCCAGCTTCGTCCACAAAGTTGATGCGCATCACGGACCGGGTGCTTGCGGCGGGGATGATGCTGATCGACTCCATCGAATCTTCGAACAAGTGGTCGCGCGTCACGTTCAGCTTGATGATCTCTCGCTCGGCGGGGGTCACGATCGCAGCCGTCGTCGTCACAAAGTGCGCATATTTGGCAGGGAACACCTGCGCCGCGAGACTCGTCACGTCTCGCCACTGCAAAGTTGTGTCTGAGGCTGCGACGACCGGCAAGTCCGCTGGGTTGGCGGCTACAGACTCGAGTAGCTCTATGATCATGGCCGAGACAGCGGATTGGAGGTCAAGCACACGCTCGTCTCTCGATAGCAGAGGCGTTCTCTTCGGCTCCGACGCGTCTTCAGCTTGTTCTTGTTGTGCCTCTTCGCCTGCGTCTAGCAAGATAAAGTGCGAGTCACCTTCTTGTTCTACTGGACCACTACTACTCTCTGGCTCCGTTGCAGGATCCACGACGACGACGACCGTGTCGAGTTCTTCAACAGCATCAGCATCACCGTTGTCATTGTCATTGTTATTTTGCTGCTCCGGCTCCTGTTGTGTCTCGGCGTCTTTCTCGCCGTGGAACTGCACCACGTAGCCTGGGAACTTGAGCTCCGTCTTGCCGCTCACCTCGCGGGACCATACCATCGTGTTCTCGCCGATCAGCGTCCGCGTCCACTCCTTACGTTTTCTAAATGGAGCACAACAATATGGAGGAGGTTCAGTTTCTCATTTAGTAGAGCTATCACCGCTCAGTCACTCAGTAAATGAGTACCTGGCGCGTCGTTGGCGCCGCGAACGCTGAGAGCGCGTGAGCCGCTGCGGTTGGTCCGCCCGGCTGAGGATCTCCACGGAGCCGCGCTTCGTGGACTTCCAGAGCTTCTTCACCGCCGCGCGCTTGCCCGTGTGCTCACTTCCCAGCTTCGCGCGCTCTTGGTCGTCGTCGCCGTGGAGCTCTTCGCCGCACACGTTGCAGAAGCGGAAGCGCTTGAAGTTCTCGAACGCGCACACGTCGCACTTGTTGTAGCCCTCTTCAACCTCTCGTAGCGCTGCGTCCAGCCGATGCTCTGTGGACCTGTGATAGACACCATGTCACATCCAGCACGATCCAATTAATCAATGTGTACACGTGGGTCATCAATAGAAGCCGACAGTCGATTCATTCATTGCAGTACGTACAGCAGCGGTGCGTGGAGCTCCAGCTCGCGCACCATGCGGTTGCTCCACTTGCCCGCGCGGATGATCGCGGCGGCGACGATCATCCAGAAGACCATGCAGACGCCGATCGCCCCCAGGATGTACGTGTAGCTCGGCATCCCCTCGTCACCGTCTCTCGCTCACAGAGCCTTTTAGTTAGCTGCTTGCTTCTCCGCTTCTCTTCCTTCCTGTGTGAGTCTGGCAAACAAAGAAGGCGAGTGAAGTCAAGCGTGTGCGAGTGTGTGGTACTCTGCGATTACGTGAAGCGATTGGAAAGAAAAGAACAGCGCGCATTTTGTATGTACGCGCGCTCATCTTCCTGTTTGCAGGTCGCGATGAGGAAGATGAGCTCATGGCGACATTGCTTGACGCAACAAGTTGTGTGATGCGGTTTCTGCCCTGCACAGCGTGAAGCTTCCAAACAGCGACATCAAGCCAAGAGTGCGCTTCTCATGTCCAGGGAGTTAATAAAAGTGACGGCGCAAAACAAAGGGCAACGACATTTGCTTGCCGTAAAATACTAGTTGTATTCAACGTTTTGTTGTATCCGACAGCCTATTTTGTCCAATCAGAATGCACCAAATGGCTTTGGTTTTCATTTGTTCTATCCGACAACGCATTGGCCTTCACAACCAATCCATAAATTCGTGGTTGAGAGCAGGCGTGCTGCTGTCATGAACGTCCTGAAATAGACTCTCACAGATCAAGGTGCCCAGAGGACAAACGCGAGCAAGCGATGATGGACGACGCAAGCCGCGCCAGTATGTCAGATCTGTTCCTACGCACCGCTTCCGGCTTGCAGTGACCCAGTACGTTGACGAGCACGGAATGTGCGCAGCGCTTCGGCATTTCTACCCAGACATCTCCGGCACTTCCAGAGAGACCAAGCAAAAGAGCGCCTACCTGCGGGCGAATAACAGAGCAAAGATCGAAGCTCTTTGCCAGCAGCAGTCAACAAGTGAGCTGCGCCGCACTAGAGAGTGGAACTGCAACGACATAGCCCAAGGACGCGGAGCTCGACCTGCTCAAGTGGATCAACGCTTATCGAGCCCGCGGTGCACCCATATCAGTACTCACGCTCCAGCGCAAGGCTCTTCGGATGGCTCAAGAGCTTGGTGTTTCCACAGCCGTGTTCTCGGCTTCGTGGATGTGGTGGCAGGCGTTCCTTCGGCGCCACTCACTGTCATTCCATGCACGGCCTCGCCAGGGACAGATCTCCCCCAGAAAACGCGATTGTGATGGCAACAAAGTTCTCGGACGAGCTGCATCTCCGCATGGATGGATTCGGCGTAGACGTGGCGTACAATGCAGATTAGACGCCGCTCTTTTTCGAGCACATTCCAGCGAAGATGATCGCGCCCAAGGGCGTCCAAACAGTATGAGTACGGTTGGGCGGCAAATTCAAGGAGCGAATGACATGCATGTTGCTTGGCGACTCGCACGGAAACAAGTACGAGCCGTTCCTGGTACTGAAGACAACAGCTCCATCAAGGCAAGAGATCGCAGTGAACAACATCGCAAGACGGCATGGCTTCGGCAAGCGCCTGTGGGAGAAGACGAGGGGCTTGCCGTCATCGTTTGGTGTGCAGATCTACGGCAGCTTTACGACGTGGTGGGACTCGGAACTCTCTGTGCGCTTCCTCGACTACCACTTCGGCGACCGTCGAGGCAAAGTGGTCCCACCCATGCTACTGCTGTGGGACGACTTTTCTACCCGCTAGAGAGAGCGAGTTCTGAAATGCGCCAAAGAGCTCAACATTGCTCTCATTGAGGGCCCCACCCAGCTGCACCAGCGCATGTTAGCCTGCTGATGTGTCCTGGAACGCCCCACTCAAGCAACGACTTCGTTTACGCTGAGCAGAGCTTCTCTATGCACAGCTGGATCGCCACGATAATGGAAAAGGTTTGTGCAGGTTAGTTCCACCAAAGCGCGAGGATGTAGTTGAATGGCTAGCAGATGCATGGAAATAACTCTCAGCAGCGACAATCAGCAACGACTGCTCTCCGATTCTTGTTGAGCTCGAGTTGTCTGAGCGCGTGTAAGTCAGCTACAACTTGTTGGCGGTGCGCCTCGAGCAGATGCAGCTCATTGATAGAGATGTCGGCACAGTCACTGTAATGGGCCTCATCCATTACATAAAGGTGAATCTGTTTCACAGATTGTGTGTGCCACACAACACCTTTGCTGTGCATTGTGGGTGACAAAAGACAAAAAGGGTTACAGTAAAACGTGAACCCACATGCACAAGTGATGTCATTGGATGATGTCACAGGACGTTCCTGTACACAGTGTTAGTCTCATGTACTAATCATGTACGGAATGATGGTTCCTACTTTTGGGAATCTGACTGGTGACGCGGTCGACGTGTCTCTACCGGTTGAAGTGAGTGGCTTGGTCAATCACTTCACAGGGAATTTTCCACAGGACTTCAAGTTCAAGGTCTTATGGGCTGAACCTCATTGTACCCAAGGTTTTATATATCAGTTTAGTAGGTTTATTTCTGCATGTGTAGGTTTTAGCCATAAAACCTCTAGGAGCCCTTGAGGCTTATTAGGAGCAGCGACAGGAACCATAACAGCTTTTTAATTCAGTTGCAATTTTACCTTCAAGTCCTCAAGTCGCTCCTCCTCCCTCCAAGTCGGGAGATCGCTTCCTCGTTTGCGCCAAGCGTGTGTGCCGTGTTTGAGGGACTGTTTGGAACAGCGCCCTCTTACATTATCAAAGCGGAATGACAGCTCCGCTGTCAAAACGCGGTGCAGAGTCGCTCGACTCCAGACCCATCCGCTGGATCTGGTCACACGCAGCTCCTGGAGCTTGGTGAGGAGAGAATCGAGAGAAGCGGGCTCCTTGGTGCGAAACATGGTGAACATGGTGGATCGAATGGTGAGGAAGAGCGTTTCTGGGACTACACGATGCCGCTCGCGCGTCTCGGGCTCGTCGTCACTCGGCAGTGCGTCTCCCGACTCGACCACTTTGCATGCTTTCTTGACCAGCGTCTCAGAGACGTTAAGACACTCGGCCGTTCGTTTCACAGGCTGCGTCAACAGTAGTCGCTTCTGCTCAG